>CAOLHI010004024.1:0-174617 GCA_948474755.1 Ctenosaura bakeri
CCCCTGTGGTTTCTTCCTTCAGACAGCCACCCTCCCTAACCCCCCAGACCCCGCTATTTTGTGACATCTTTTCATCCTCAGCTGCCCCAGAAGGTCTCCTGCTACAAGCACAATTGCTGTAGCTTTGTGTCAGAGGAGTGAATGCCACCTTTGGTGTGCTCTGCTGATTGTCAGGCATCTTCCAATGTCAAAACGATAATTGTTGTGTGGCTTTCAAATTCTCTTTTGCAGCTGTCAGGACTTCCAGCTTTCAAGAAAGATTTATGGTCTCTGAACTCTCAGGGAGAGAGGTTTTGCCAGAGCAGCTGTGATGGACTTGGTGGTCAGGCATTCGCCATTGCTCAGTTGCTCAGTTCACATTAAGGCTGTGGTTAATATTAATTATTTTCCATATATCATATCTGGGAAAGGTCATAAGAACAAAACCTGTGGGCTGCATAACAATTCTGTCGCATTTTACAGTGAAGGAATCTGCAAAGTGAGGGCTTGTTACCTAAACTATTTATTTCAGAGCTTTGAAAATTACTTTTTGGACTACATTTCCCAGAATCCCGTGGCCAGCATAGAGAATTGATTCAACCAGCGAGGGGCACAGAAATGGCCCTGGGGCTGCATGCTCCCACTCCTTTCAACAGCTTCAAATTCCAGGAAAGGAGATTCCATCTAAATATTCGGAAGAGTTTACTGGTGGAAAGAAAGAACAGTTTGACAGTGGAACACATTGCCTAGGAGTGTGGTACAGTCACTTTTGGAGGTGTTTCAACAAAGGTTGGAGGGTCATTTGTTGGGAATGTTTTGATAGTGCATGGCAGAATGAGGTTGGTGTCATGGGCCAGGAGACACTTTGTCCAGCTGAACAGCAGCCTGGAAGGAGGACAAGAAAGCGCAAACACACCAGGAGCTAATCAGGCTGGGATGAGAGCCAGCTGGCTCCAGCCTTCTTACGGAAGGCAGAGGGTGGTGGCCCAATGTTTGCTGGCTCTGGCTTTTGTGTGTGCTACAGATTCCCTGCTCGCTGTCTGCCACTCTTCTCTGACCTTTACACTGTCTCACCTTGCTGCCCAATGGATTCCTGACCTTTGGACTGACACTGGACTTCTCTTCTGCTTTACCCAGACCAGACAAATGTTATTGGACTGCTAACCTTTAACTGCTTACCTGCTGAATATCTTGACACTCCATTGCTTGAAAATGGACAGCCAGTGCCTACTACAGATGGACTGGATGGCTCTTGTAGTCTCTTCCAACTCTATAATTCTATGAAAGCACAGCATCTACCAAATAACCAGTCTATGCTTGGACCGCAGCAGAAATGCTTCCCGAGAATTTTGTATAGTGTAAAGTCTACAGAACGTTCTGTCGCTGACATCCAACCTTTAATATTTGATGAATCAGTCTTTGTTCCCAAGCATGTCTCATCCCCTTTTAATACTAACAGACATGACAATCAAATATTCATTAGTCCCAAATGCTTCTTACTTTTTTTAAAATCATGTTTCTCATTTAATTATTTGGTCCAATGAGTTTCTGTTATTTCAGAACTTTTTCAAAAGTAGGATCAATCTGCTAAATTGATTCCCCCCCCCCCATATATATCAAAGTTTTCCATTTAACAGCAGGAAGCTTTTTGTTAAGCATTCAGCACAATAGAAGAGTTATAATTTAAACTGAAGATCTGAGGTTCTCTCTCCAGGTACAATTTTAGGATAGGAATTCAATTCACAAATCAGTTCTGATGGAGCCTGGTTTGTAAACGTATATAGAAACGTATATTGATCTCTTGAAGAGCTATAATATGTCTTAGGACCAATTTTGTGGTTTTGGGGCCATACTTTGTCCATCTCTGCAGAACATTTGGACAGATATTTGGAAATATTTGAAAAATGGTCAAAAACATGTTTTTAAAAAATTCTTATTAAGTAAAAAAGAACAAAGAAAAAAAAATCCACACTCCAAATGCACAAAATAATAACAACCAAAATATAACCTACAAACATCAACAGGCCTATCTTAATCTAAGATAAACTAAAACATTTTTTTACATATATCCTCTAATATCTTATCAACACCAATTTGTAATAATAGGTCTTATCCATGCTGCAATTCCACATGTTTCCTGATAGTTTCTTCATCGTCACGGAAACCTGATGAGGACATTCTTGGATGGGTGAAAATCTTCACTATCTGAGACTTAGGCCATTTCCACACTAGACTGTTATAGTGGTATTATTCCACTTTCAACTTCCTATGGAATCCTGGGGTTTGCAGTTTAAGGAGAGACCTTTGAGAGAAGCAAGATGGCTGGCCGGCCTTTGGGCCTCCTCCCTAAACTGCAAACCCCAGGATTCCGTAGGATGTTGAAAGTGGAATAATACCGCTATAACAGTCCAGTGTGGAAATGGCCCTATTCTGTGCAAAATCTTCACATTCATGGACCTTTTTGAGGTAGAAAACATATCTTTTCCTGTGCAGAAAATGTTGTTTTCTGCACCAAAAAAAAAGTCAATTTTGCATAGAATACATCCTGAATGGGGAACAGTGTTTCAAAACTGCACACTTTTTCAGTTTGCAAATACTTCCTTCCAGCAGGAAGAAAATTGCAAAAAAAAAAAAAAAAAGCTTCCTTCAAGCATAAAATTGGTAAAGAATTGCATCCCTACTCCCTTCTGGGATTATATAATTACTTCTCTCAGCTTAATTCTCTAAACCAAGATTAGACAAACTGGATTTCCAGGCCTGGGGAAACTCCTGTGATCTCTCCCCACGGACGCTGCTGGCTAAGGCTGGTGGAGTTATGTATGGCCATTTCCGCACTAGCCTGTTATAGCGCGATGATTCCACTTTCAACATCCTCTGGAATCCTGGGGTTTGCAGTCGGCCCTTCCCGAAACTGCAAACCCCAGGATTCCAGAGGATGTTGAAAGTGGAATCATCGCGCTATAACAGGCTAGTGTGGAAATGGCATATAATGTGACACGAACACATTGGCCTCCTCTCGATCCAGGCAGGCACAACTTGATTCCTCTAGGCATGGCTTTTGTGTACTTCAGGGACAGCTAGACATTAGGATCTGCTGGGGGATGATGATGAGTAATGAGATTCATGGAATTTGTATCGCCCTTGTTCAGAATACGAATGTACTTAGCTGGAGAGAGTGGTGTGTCTCAAGTGCAGCTTTTTGTGATCTGAATGTCCTTTCCTCCCCCCTGCCTCCAATCCAAAATGGATTCAGTAGATGCACGGAATCTGTTTTATCTATTTTTTCTCATTCGAGTCCTGGTTAGGTGTTTCAGTTTGGATAAAGCAAACCAGACATTCCGAGAAGGCAATTATTGTTCAGAATACAGTCAAAGCCCAGGGAAACACTGGCTTTGAAAAAGGGGAGATGAGCTATTGCCGATTAAAGGCAGAAAAACTTCCTCAAGCTATTTAGCTATAGGTATCTATAGCCTATGCAATGCCCTTTCATGTTTTCTTCCTTAGTTCTCACTTTATCTAAAGTGTTCTCTGTTGAAGTTTCTAATTTTTAAGCCCATTTTAAATTTGGGAAGAAGTCCTGATGGGTGAAAAGGATGAAAAGAAAACCCCATCCCATGTTTCTAATTTCTAAAAGTCCAGGCAAGCAGGCAGAAGCTATTGTAGTCTGTATGAGTTGCAATTTGCTCAACAACTGATTTTGCAAATGCAAAGCTACTTGTGAGGGTGCTGGAAAATATATGGCCTTTGGCTCAACCAAGGAGAAAACCCTGAGCATTTGTCAGTTTTGCATGCAAGAATGAAACGAGTAGAGCTTGACATTCGTAGCATATAAAACAAACTTTACCCCTAACTATCTGGGAGATTGCCTTCTCTCTTACAGTTTCATTCCAGTCAGTTGGGAGGGGATCTCCAGAGATCTGTTCCTCAGTTTTTTTAGATCAGGGTATTTATGGTAGTGGCTCCCATAATATGGAAAGATACTGATTGGCATTCCTGATCCATAACTGCTTTGTATTCAGTAAGACTATGTAAATGCAGTACCAGTCTGTCTTCAAAGCCAGCAGCCATACTGGGTGAAGGAGGTTCATTCAGCTTCCGATCAGGGAGAAGGAAAGAGGATTTTTCCAGTTAGTGAGACTGTGATAGTCAGAAGCAGGACGGCTGTTGCATCACAGCTTCATTCATTGGCAGGAAAGGGCTGGAAATGTCATCTTTGTTCTGTCTTCATTGGAAGTTGAATGGATCTCCTTGACCTAATATGGCTTCTGTCTCTTAGGGTGGACTGGAAAGAGTGGGTGAACCGGGAGACATTACTTTGTTACACATACATAACTAAGGCCCTTTTCACACTGCATTCGCCATGCGAAAGGGCCTTTGGAACATTGCACAATTGCGAGGAGCCGTCCACATGATGTCCTTGCAATTCTGCGATGCTGCTGGGGCCGGCAGGGACCGATCGTGCACTATTTCATTTTCAGCTTCTAACCGAAAATGGTGCGCGATTGCACATCGCTCCAGGGCCCCACACGCACTTACTGTGCATGCAGAGCCTCCGGAGCCATAGCACTCGCGCTTCCTGCCCCAGTGCAGACTGGGAAAATCCCAGGCTGCGCTGCAGAAGGAAGAAGAGGACCTCCCACGCTGCCTTCTTGCTAGCAGGCAGCATCTGCAGAGGTGAAGCAGTGGGGAAGCGAGAGCCTCTAGCAAGAGGCTGCTCTCACAATCCCCACACTCTAGTGCCGAGCAAAGGTAAGTTGTGGAAAGGGCCTCAGTCTTGTTTCCTCTTTCAATGTGGCACTCAACTTTCATTAGGATGTATAGGAAGTAAGCAAAGTCATTAGTGGTGATAAGTAATAAATGCAACACTTGCTTCCACAATCTCATCACATGTTGCACGTTTTTGTTTCTTGACAGGGAAGCTCAGAGAGAAGTTTTAAGCCAAAGATGGACAGTTCTGTAGCTGTTTCTGTCTGAGATGGCATGAAGAAAATTAAATTGCCTACCAGAAGTCAAATCCCCAAGTTCCAGTTTCTCTCAAATGCTATGATTATAGTGGCAGGAAACATAAATAAAATTGTGCATGTTTCCCAAGTCATGAGTAATTGTTTCAAACAGTGTGTGCCTATGTCTGTGCGCACATGTGTCAGAGAGAGAATTAGGATGTATCTTTTAAAATCGTTGTAGCATATTTATATGTCCTCCGTGACTCAGGCATGCCATTTCTAACTGTACGAGCTTTGCAGTACATACCAGAATTGCAATACCATTAACCCAAAATGGCATAATGTTTCTCTTCACACACCATTGACAAAGTGTTTTACGAATGCCAGTACAATAATTATTCACATTTTACAAGTGTGGAAACAAAGGCATTCTAGACAAGGCGGACATTGGAGTAGAACTAAAGCTTGCTAATCTGTTGGAAAGCTAAAAGGAAGGCAGAAAGAAACAAAGGGGTCCCATAAACTGCATTATTTCCACAGTGCCCCAGGACAGGAAAGAAGAAGTACAGGCTCTGTGCCTTTCTCATACAAAGTCAACTTCGTTTCCATACTTTTCCCCTTAAAGGGATCTCTCTTAGAAATACGTCTCAATACTGAGGCCAGAGTCTTTCTGGTGTCTTACATGTGTGTAAGCTCCCCTATGAAAGCAGTTGGACATTTTATCTGATGCAGAACAGCCGTATTCAGTGTAAGGTTGAGAGAGTAGAGTGGTGCATGAGGTGCCATTGGGAAGCTGGTGAAATGCACATGGCTGCACATCATGTATGTGCATTGCATCCAGTTACACACTGTGCACCAGACGCTCTGCATTGGACAGTAGAAGTATGTGCATCTTTGGTTGCTCAGCATTAACAACTCACTTATAAAGTAATGTTGCACCTCTGCCCATCATTCTGTGACCTCAATCCAACCTGTCTTGGTGTAGCGTACAGGGGCTGAGAGTGTGTGATGAACTCAAGGTCATTCAGTGGTTTTTCCTTGGCTGAGCAGGGAATCCAATTCTGGTCTCCGGTTCAAATCCACACTCAACCACTGAGTGACCATGGGCAAGCTGAACTCTCTCCACCAAAGAGGAAGGCAATAGCAAATCTACTGTGAGTACCTGGAGAGAGTGGTTTTGGGGGACAGGTGAGAGCTTCAGAGTCCACAAAAATGGTGTCCAGCAGTTGCATTGTCTCATCTGCTGCAATATGACCATTCCTGATATAGGCAAAGCATCCAAGGATCTGGAATATACTCACCCTTTCCCCAGCCGTCATTGTTTCTGGTCACCCTCAGCAAAGCAAACACCTGCATAGGGTTTGTATTTTTAGATCAGGAATCCTTGGTGGGCTAGAGGAACATACAAATGGTCCAGGCTGAAGAGCACATAATTTGAAACAAATGACACCTCTTTTTGCAATGCCTAGTGATGGGGAGCATTTTCTTTTTGCAAAACGGTGCCCAAATCACATTTCCCTTCGGTGGTCCAAGGCTACCCACGCGGCAATCGTCATTCGATGGCACAGCCTTGAGGATATGGATGCCGCAATTCCCTGCGGTATCAATCAAGGGAACTGCACTCAAGGTTTATTCTTACATTTCCAATCCGCTTTCTGCTTGGTTTATGAAACATGACATTTATAAGAAGATGCAGATATAACATTTCACACTATTAAATTACAGCCATAAATTTATTCCAGAAAAAAAAAGCCTGAGGCGCTATGAGCTCATCAGCTGATTGCATGCTGTACTGTAGATCTTGTAAGCACAAACATGGATGGAACAATAGGAAGTGAGTCAGTCTATGGCTGGTCCCCAAGAGATAAGGGGAGCCCTTGCCTTCAGTCTGTGGGTGGTAGATTCCTGGATCATTCTGTTGAAGTATAGGTCTAGGACCCTTTTTTCTGTTCCCGGATGCTCTAAGGTAATAGTTCTCAAACTTTGGTTCTCTAGATGTTTTGGACTTCCAGAAGCCCCAGGTTACTTGGAGAGTAGTCTGGAATTCTGAGAGCTAAGTCTAAAAACATCTGGAGGACCAAAACTGAAAGCTATCACTCTAGCTCCTCCAAATGAAACAGGAAGTAAATGGAAGGTCACTTCCTGCTATTTCAGGTTTCTATAAAAAATTCTAAAACTCTCTTTCTCTCTTCTCTCTCTCGCTCGCTTTTTCTCTCTTTCTCTCTTTGTGCATGTTTGTGTCTGTGTGCGTGTGTATGTGAGAGAGTCCTGCTTCATTTAGACATGTGATTTGCCCATTTTTATTTTTACATTTATGGAAATGAGACCCCCACACACACCTTGGGGACCTCTGAAGGCTACAAAAATGGCCTTGAATTGCAAATTGTGGTCCCCATAATCCCCCATTCACAAAAGGTATTAGCATTGAGTTGAATAGAAAGATGAATGAAACAGTTCATTTTTAGTTCCAGCCACATTGGTGCAGATTTAATGAGAAGTCCTTTTCATCTGGTTTCCACACAAGTCCATTCATTCCTTTTGTAACAGTGCATATTTAAAAACCACAGGGGAGATCTTGCATCAAACACCTAGCCACAATATCCAAGCTATGCTTTAACTCCCCATTCAGCCCCTGAAACCAACCTTAAAAACCAGTCGGCCATCTGGAGCAACAATGGTCTGTTCTGATGACCAGAAGGATGCCGAAGGGGGATAAGATCAGGACTCTCCTGCCAGAGAGCAACATAGCAATGGAAAGTTGCAACAGATCTCTGCAGCGGTCCCTGCTTCTGCCCCTTACAAAATCACTTGCTGGTGGGAAGGGGCTGGTCATAGCATCCTCCAGTGCCCTAGCTCAGCAATAGCAGCACAGACCTCCATAACTTCAGGGGCCTCGTTGGCTTTAAGGTGGCTTTTCAGAGTCATTTGCAGTTGGGACAACAGTGCCACTGTCACAAATGAACATACAAAGCAACTATGTTTTCCTAAGTCTAACTTAGGATATCGTAACTAACACAATACCAGCCCACATTTCTTTTTGTATGTGATTTCCCCACTCCCATGTATCTCTTTTTGGTATAACAACAATATGGTGAGCAACTAAAATGTACCCGCATTTACTCACCAAGCACATTTTTTATGCATATATGCATTTACAGTATGGAGCTTCACATCTTCTTCAGAACTTCTGAGCCAAGAGTTATGTTGCAAGATTCAGAGAAGAACACAATTTGGAGTTCATTGTTCTGATAGCCATGTTCATCTGGACCTGTAGTTTCCATGTCAGTGGAGTAGTGATTCCACTCTAGGATTTAGTCTGAACTTTTAAAGAACTTTCATAGAACCACATTTCATTCTTTAAAAGAACTTTCAGAAAAGGTCTTTGATGGCTGTGACTGCTCACAGGGGAAAGGAATGCACTGTCTGTCGGTTGTTTTCTTTCTGATGATTGTGTTTTAGCTGGTTTTAAGTTTATTGATTAATTTCATTGTAAAATTCATTGTGTGTAATTTCTTTTTGAAACCTCCATCCAGACACAATTCCACCTATGTCTCTACGGAACCAGGGTAAACGTAGAACCATAGAGTTGGTAGGGACTGAAAGAGAGATCTAGTGCAACCTCCTGCCACACAAGAATCGACAGCTAGAGGACCCGTCCAAGAGATGGCCATCAACCATTGGCTTAAAACCTCCAATGGAGGTCCACCATAATCTGAGGCAGCTTGTTCTACTATCAAACAGTTCTAGTGTGGTGACTCAAGACCAGTTAGGGCCCCTTGGCATCTATCAGCAATAAAATACTGTCCTGAATTTAGGATTGCAAGGTCAGTCTCAGGCTTTGAGATTTCAAGGTCACAACCTGTGATCTCAGGATGACCTTATTGTGATGTCGCTGGTGATTTTGCAACAGGCAGCCTCCAGTGATGTCATCAAGGATGACAAAATTGACCACAATTGCACAGAACGTGCCATTAAAAAAAAAAAAGACCAAATCCAACAAATAAAGAAAATATATACGCATCCACTTTGCAAGGTAGTACCCTCACCCTGAGATTCTTCCTCCTTTTGCTGAGGACCAGAGCAGATCAGCCAGAGCCTGGACTTCTGACAAGCCTACCTGAATATACTCATGGAGTATAATTCAGGAAAGAACCAAAGTCTGAATGCACACAGAAATCTTTGATTAATAGCCACAAGGCAGTAGGAAAAGAAGGTGGGGGAAGTGTCCTTGAAGTTCAAATGCATGCAGGCCACATTGTTTTGTGAGTGTGGAAAAAAGACTTCTGAGAGATGCTGATTTCATTTTAGATTCTCTTCAATGAGCTTTCCCATTTAACAGAAAGAAATGGGGGGGAAAATAGCTTGATGTAGCTACTTACAAAGAGGCCTTTTGTGAAAATCCCTGAGAGTTTTAAGGCCAATTCATGTACTCAAAAAAGCAGACCTGTAGCTAAAAATGTCATCCTCAGGGAGAGTTAAGGGGATCTCACTCTTGTGTGCTTGTGTGTGTGTGAAATAACTGCAGAACAGTTAAAATGTAAATACAGATAGGCTATTATGTTCAAAACACGGATGGACGTCTGTGGTTCTGAAAATATTGTTGGATATCAGTTCCCCCTGGCCCTGGAAAATATAGCCAATGGAGAAGCATTCTGGGATTTGCAGTTGAAGGACATCTGGAGGACCAAATATTCTCCATCTCTGGTTTAAGGTAGTTCTATGAACATTTCTGATACCATTTTGGGTGCTTCTGCACAGCACAATTACAGCACTTTGATACCTCTTTAACCATCCTAGTCAAGCCTATGGAATGCTAGGATTTGTAGTTTGAGGTGATTTTAACCAGCCTGGTTCCATCTATGAAATCTAGGAACAAAGAGTTCTCTGCTAGAAAAATCTGGTATTGACAATTCTAAGTCCCTCACCAAACTAAAAATCCCAGGATTCCATAGGAAGGTGGTGCCAAAACAGTTAAAGTGCTATCAAACTGCTATAACGGTGTGGTGCGGATGGACTCCTTGACTTCTTATCCTTTGTTTCTGTCACATCTTGCAAGAGGCTTAAACCCCTTGTCCTGCTGGCTGGAGTATTCTGAGGTTGTAGTCCCCAAAAAAGAAACTTTTCTTTAACTCTGCTAGCTAAAATCATGGTCCCTTGACTGTCAGGCTGGACAACTGCAATGAGTCCAAGAGCCAACTTCGTAACCAACATCCAACATTTCACAGTTGGAAACTGGAACATGTGCGGCCAAGCAGCATCAAAATCACAAAATGCAAGAAGGTTGCCTTCTCTCCTCAGCAATCTTCTCATCTGACTGCAGTAGATGTTGGTCATAGAATCATAGAAATGTAGAGTTGGAAGAGACCCCAGGGGCCATCCAGTCCAACCCCCTGCCATGCAGGAACACTCTCAAAGCACTCCCGACAGATGGCCATCCAGCCTCTGCTTAAAAACCTCCAAGGAAGGCTACTCCACCACACTCCATGGAGGCAGCACATTCCACTGCCGGACAGCCCTGACCGTCAGGAAGTTCTTCCTGAGGTTCAGGTGGAATCTCCTTTCCTGCAGCTTGAATCCATTGCTCCTTGTCCTGGTCTCTGGAGCAGCAGAAAACAAGCCCTCTCCTTCCTCTACGTGGCATCCCTTCAAAGATTTAAACATGGCTCTCGTGTCCCCTCTTAACCTTCTCTTCTGCAGACTAAACATACCCAGCTCTCTAAGTCTATCCTCATAGGGCTTCATGGCTTCCAGGCCCCTCACCATTTTGGTCGCCCTCCTCTGGACTTGCTCCAGCTTGTCAATATCCTTCTTGAATTGGGGTGCCCAGAACTGGACTTCCTTAGGTGATCAGAATGAGCAATTTCCCAGAAACCTTCCCAGCAGTTTTCTCCAGATTCTCAAGGGACTTCAGTGCCGAAGCAGACAAAAGCATCTGAAAAGCTCTTTTATACAGGTTCTCTCTCTCTCTCTATCTCTCAGTTCTTTCTCTTTTCATTGATAGAAGCTTCTGGCTCTTTACAGACCTCAAAGCTATATTTCCTGAACAGATCATCTCATAAATTATCCTGACTTATTTCTGGGTCTCTAAATGGGTAAGTCTCCCCTCCCCAAAATTCAACCATTCATTTGTCTTCAGGAGATGACATTCACCTCTCTTTCAACACAGCGGGCCTCTTGCAGATTTTGGTTTGGTAAGGGGGAATATATTGCTTTCTTAATATGAATACAACTGGAGAGGGGGGGAAAGTGACCCAGCTAAGGCTCCTTCTTAACAACAAAGCTCTTGCTTTTCATGGAGACAAATGAACAATGGAACTGCTAGAAGGAAAAAATAAAATATCCAGGTAGGACTTAGATTCTATCAGAGCTGGTTTTATATAATATCCCACCATTTGTTGCTGTTGTTATATGCCTTTGCATCGTTTCTGACTTATGGTGACCTGTGGGGAGCGTCTTAGGGAGCTGGGTACGTTTAGCCTGGGGCAGAGAAGATTAAAAAGGGTCATGATTGCCATGTTTAAACATTTGAAGGGATGTTCTACGTAGGATGGAGCAAGCCTATTTCTGCTGCTCTAGAGTCTAGGAAACAGACCAATGGCTTCAAACTATGGGAAATGTGAACACTTCAATTCAGCCAGATCTCTTCAGTTCTCAAGATGGCTATAGTTTTCATTACATCCCAATGATACTTCACTGGCCAAGGCATTGCAAGATACTTTTAGCTCTGTGGATGGCTGGGGTGGGGGAGACATTGTCATTTAATGCATTTTTCATTTTTCATAACTGATGACAGACAAAGAGACAGGGGCTCCTGATGATATCAAGGACCAGTCCCAGCACTTTCTTGTTAAATAAAATCTACCACAAAGAGCTACGTGATGTTTTGGATGACATTACAAGTCCTCCCACTGCATGCTCAAAGAGAAAGCCCTTCATTCTTCCACCACTTTGTGGATGTCATTATTTTATGAAGTTCCTGGAAATCAAGAGATCTCTCCTCTCCTCTCCACCGAAAAGATCTGCACAGTCAAACAACAGAGGAGTACATTTTTCATGAGTGAGTAGGAGGTTTAAAGGAGTTCTTCTACCAGAGAACAACAACAGCAGCAATCTTTTGGGTACATTGATCTGTTTGTTACATCTCTTAGGAGTTCACACACTGTGTGATTCCTTGCTCCTTTCCATTTATTCCAACAACAATCCAGTGACATAGATTAGAACAAGGATTAAGGTCTCTTGCATACCACAGAATTATAGCAGTTTGGCATCCTTTTAATAGCAATGGTTGCATCCCATGGATTCCCAGGGTTTGAAGCTTACTGAGGCTGTCTATGGAAACAGACATGCAATCCTTCCATCCCTATCACTAGTGGATTTTGAACTTCTGGACAACAAACCATGTTGCTGCCAGGAAAGTTTGGAGGATATTTATGAAGGGCTCCAAAGAAGGAGCAGCTCGAAAGAAGGATGCCTTTGCCGACAAACTGCTCCTACTGTCACACGTGTGATAAAGAGGAGAAATAGATTCCCACCTGCCATAATTCATCATGAACCATTCTGATCTATAGCTGAAGGACCCTGAATAAGTTGCCGCCAGTGATGAATTTCTGCATCTTCCCCTAGCTATTTTGTGCGAACACCCAGGCATTCTTCTCAACACCTTTCCTCCTCCTTTTTCCTATTACCTTTTAAAAAAAACTCCTTTCCAATAATGAAATCCTTTTTTAAAAGAAAGAGAGAAAAGGGATGGAGAATGAAACAAAGAGCCTTCTTCTTCAAGGCTATGGTTTTTCAGCTCAAACAGTAACTCTTCCTGAGCTGATGCTTCCTCAAGTGGCACACACAGCGAAGGCTGTTCTCTTCATAAAATCCAACAGAACTGTAAGAAAGTGACAGACAAGGATGAATCTTGGCAGAAAGGTCAGTGACCACGTGAGTGCTGAGAGTAAATGAACTCCCATACTGAATGATGTGTACAGATTGTGCAGGGCATACATGCACAGAAGGACTTGGAATCCTCCCAGTGTTTCATAGCTCTGGCTTTGCCTCGGATCCCTCTGGCATCAAGATCCGTCATGCCATGAATGGTAGCCAGATGCCCACCTCCAGCAGAATGAGATGGTGCAGCCCAGAGGTGACCGAGTGGGACTGTAGTACCTTAGGTTGCCCAGGAGGGAAGCCTGTGCCAGAATGATGTAGTGGTTTGAACATTGGGCTATGACTCTGGAGACCAACGTCCACATTTCTGCTCAACCATGGAAATCCACTGAGTGACCTTAGCCAAGTCACGTTCTCTCAGCCTCAGAGGAAGGCAAAGGCTCCCTAAACAAATCTTGCCAAGGAAACCCAGTGATAGGTTCTCCTTAGGATCACCGTAAGTAGGAAATCACTTGAAGGCACATTGAAACAATGAGGGAAACCACTGAAGATGATTATGACATCACATACATTTCTTTTAAAAAAACAATAATGCAAATTTTAGCACCTCGAGAACAACAATTTGATTCTAGCCTGTCCACTCCTTTCCTGTTTATGAGTGGTCCTCAAATTACAGGAGTGGTTTCATAAACAACACCCAAGTCCCTCCCATTGTCTTTCCCCCTTGAAAATGAAAACCTTTGAAGAAAAAGGTGACATGGGGAGCAGGGAGTGATGGGAAATAAAGCAAAGAAGGCATGACTCATTGGAAAGACAACAAGGCTTGGCAAAGTCAAAAGTGGTATCAAAAGAGGAAGATCACACTACAGACAAATGGAATCCAACAAAAGAACCACATACCACTCTACATCTAGACCACATACTACTCAGACTGGATGTGGAGAGAGATCATATTTTGCAACCCTGAATAAGGATGAAAAGAATATCCATTGTTATCCATTTCCAGGTAATGAAAAGCAGGGTTCCTGATAGACAAGAAGACCTATCAGGAAGAAGAACAGACCAACATAGAATCACAGATGATAAAGTTGGAAGAGACCCCAAGGATCATCAAGTCCAACCCCCTGCTATGCAGGAACACCCATCAAAGCCCTCCCAACAGATGGCCATCCAGCCTCTGCTTAAAAACCTCCAAAGAAGAAGACTCCACCACACCCCATGGAGGCAGCAGCAGATTCCACTGCCAGACAGCTCTGACCATCAGGAACTTCTTCCTGAGGTCCAGGAGGAATCTCTTTTTCTGCAGCTGGACTCCATTGCTCCTTGTTCTAGTCTCTGGAGCAGCAGAAAACAAGCCCACTCCTTATATGACATCCCTTCAAATATTTAAAAATGGCTGTCATGTCCCCTCTTAACCTTCTCAAGAGTCTTGCAATTTTCTTCCAGTATTTGAATGTCCCAAAGTATTGCACAGGACCTATTTAGCATAGAAAAATGTGTGTGTGTGCGTGTGTGTGCATGTGTTGTGCTAAATACTGTTTTCTGCACATGAAACCAATTTCCTGTGCGCAATCCCCCTCTTTTTTGCTTTCTATGCTGAGAAATCTTATTTCTGTGTATGCTTTTTTTCACAAAACAATTCATCACACTTACAGATTTGAACAACGGTTATGCAATGCTGCCTCATTTGTAAGTGGTATCATTTGTACATCTGAGTGTACCAATAATAATAATAATAATAATAATAATAATAATAATAATAATAATAATAATAATATGATGCAAGGTGCATTTCTGCCTTTACAACCTTGAACTCAATGCAGCCACTTCTCTTAGGCCAAAAAATGTCCAGTCGCTTCCATGGGTGAATTGCCATGTTGCATTGCTACTTTTAAGAGTTAAACAGCTCAAATTCAGAACGTGCAAGGATTGCTTAAGAAAACAGTATGCAAATTTTATTGAAGGCAACAATGGTCATGCTGAATGAGGCCAAAGCTCACCTCCCATCTTAGTCTTTTGCAAGAACCCCAACAACCTGCAAGCTCTGGATGGTCCACCAGAAAGGGGACAACACCAAAGCATAAATGACATTATGCCACTTTTCAAAGCTTCATTGGCTTCTTCATCAGGCAAAGACATTAAAAATCATATAGCAGAAAATTGGGAATGATGTTAGAGTTACAGTTTGTCTGAGAAGCTGTCGGTTAAGATGGTACAGAGTGATCTCATTGCATCACTTTCTTCTGTTCAACTGTGTGTTAAACAAGTAAGAACCCATCTCTTTCTCGAAAAGCAAAAATAACCATGGACTGACACACATTTCTTTCCTGATAGCATCTCCCGCTCCATCCACTGAATGAAAGGCACAGAAGGACCTCTTATCAGAGAAATTCTGAAGGGCAGGGTTATATTTCTCATGCACTTGGCTTCCTGGTTAAGGAATGATATCTTTTAGCTTTTTTAAACTGAAGCTCTAGGAAACTATATCTCTTAATGAGTCCCCGAAGCCTGGAGCGCCTTTGCTACAAATGCCACAGAGACACAGGGGACATGAGGCAAGGTTGCCGCATGTTTTATTTCTCACACTTTGCCTCATCTCAAAGGTCAGATGATGATCATAGATGTTTGTGTGCCCGGTCACCCCAAAAGATGTCCTCATGGCCCCAGAGCTCACAATGTGATCTAAAAGAGAATCAAATCAAATGTGAGTCATGCACACTAATGCCTTTTTGTGACTATAAGGACTTAGGGAATATGTCCTGTTTTTTAATTCGATCGTCTGTCGGCAATTAAGTATGCAGCTGACACACACAGCTGGGTCACATAAACTCTTAGCTTCTTGGTAGCAATATTGAATTAAAGATTTTCCCCTTCAGGCTAGAATCCTGAAATGATCAACAGCAAGTCTCTTCCCTGAATCATTAGCCATTGGCTGAACATTTGATAGCCGGATTTTATCTTCTCTCATAAGGAATTTGATGACGGCACATTTCTTTTAGCAGAACTGTAAGCAACTGTGCCTTAAAATTTTCTACCCTTCTTGCAAGAGGGGAAATTGGCTCGTTGTGATGTTGTGGTGTCTAGCAGGGACAGGGTTGCAGCAAACTTCTTGTATTAATGTAATGAGGCACACTACCTATATTCATACAAGAGTCCTCAGTATTGCACATACAGTCAGCCCTCCATATCTATGGATTCTGCATCCACAGGGTCAAGCAACCACAGCACAATAATATTCCAAACAAAAAATCCAAAAAGCAAACACTGGTTTTGCCATTTTCTATAAGAGATGCCATTTTACTACTCCATTGTACATAATGGGGCTTGATCATCCACGAATTTTGGTATCTGTGGAGGGGTCCTGGAACCAAACCCTAGTGGATACTGAGGGCCCACTAAAGGAGGGACACGAGAGGTACACTGACTTTTGGTGAGCAGATTTACTGCTTTCATGCATCAGCACTAACTGACCACTGTAAAACATATTCAGTGGTTGCTGTGTTGGCCTTGCAGAAAAATACAACAAAATCCAAAATCCACAAGCAGTGATACTGTTTTGGGGCTAACTCCAAAGCATAAAATATATGAATTAAGTGTTTGAAGCTTAAGAAAAGAGTATGCAAATTTTATTTGAGAAAATAATTGTTGTGCTGAATCAGGCTGAGACTCACCTGCTTTTTTAGGCCACTTCCACACTAGGCTGTTATGGCGCTATGATTCCATTTGCAACATCCTATGGAATCCTGGGGTTTGCAGTTTTGGGAGGGGCCATAGAATGTTGCAAGTGGAATCATAGCGCTATAACAGTCTAGTGCAGAAACAGCCGTAGTTCTGAACTGTAGCACAGCGAAAAAGTTTGCCTATGTTGGAGTCAGGAAACCTCAAAGAGTTAATTTGCAGTCCTTCTCAAGAGAAGTTACTTTTCTGTCACTAATGGCATTGAAAGTGGGCTGAACTGCATGAAAGTGTACGCCAAGTGAATCCTGTTTATCTTTAAGGTGCCTCCAGATTCTTCATTGTTTTTGCTGCAAAAGCTACCCCCCTTCCAAAAAGAGTATTGAAATCTTTTATATTCCCGCTGCTATTGTCTTAAATTAAGCACTTCTTTTTTAACTGTTGTTCTTTTATGTGGTGGTAGGAAGATAATGATTAGCCCCTGGACAAAAATAAAAATAATGGGAACGGATGTTGTTCCTACCCGCAAATAATGCTATGTGGAGTGCAGACTCCAGTGTTATATCGTATCGAAGGAATCTGACTTTTTAAAAAAATTACTCTTTAGAAATCTTGCTGGGGAGCAAAGCATCTGTTACACTCAACTATTTTTAATCCATCCTTGACAATATGATCTTTTCTTCAGAAAAATAATTTTGGAAGGGACTAGTTGTGGCAGCAGAAGGTAGCTTTTTGACCCTTCTCCTATCCAGCAATGTTTCTGTAGAAATCTCCAAAAAATTCACATGTAAATTTTGTGCAGAATAAACCTAGACTCTGAATATTCTCACCAACACGATTCTTCTCATGATAGTTTCTCCACACTCAAAAAACCATGTTTTTTGACAATTCCTTGAATAGATTCAAATGCTCTTTCCATATCTACTGAACTGAGAGAGCGGGATACCTCTCGGCTGTCAAAGATTGCATGCTTTGAAGCCTGTAAGTCATAGGAAGAGATGGCATTTCTTTGTTTGCAAGTCTGCTTTTTCTATCAGGATGACTTCTGGCTTCAAGCAGAAGCACATGGCGCCTCAACGCATTCATGTTCCAGCCAGATCATTATCCAATTTAACAGAGTCTCTCTACAAACAGGGAGATTAGGCAGGTTTATGACGCACATGAATAATTCTCATTGACTAATGAAATTACCTCTGAAACCACAGAGCACAAAGCTGTTTGTTTACAGAAATAATGTTCACCTTGGATAGATTCGTTTGTCAAGTTGGTTGTAAGTATTCGGCCTTCAGTTTTGCAGATCCTCTACTGCTTCTTTCCTCTTTCAGTTGGGTCAGTGCTATTATCTTTTGCATAAACCTTCCACATCTTCAGAGATGGACCGGATGACCCACAGAGACATCTCACTCAAGGGTGGAGGAACATTTTGTTGTTATTGTGTGCCTCCAAGTCATGGCAACCCTAAGGGAAACCTATCAAAAAGTTTTCTGGGGCTGAGAGTGTGTGATGTGCCCCTGGTCCCCCAGGTGGGTTTCCATGGACAAGCAGGGAATCGAACCCAGGTCTCCAAGGTGGGAGCTCAGTGCTCAAATGACTACATCATGCTGATTCTGGAGGAACATTTACCTCTCCAGAAGTTTTGACCTACAACTCCTACCAGTCCCAACCAGAATGGTCAGCAATAAGGCATAGTAGGAGGTTTAGGCCAAAAGAAATAGAAAGCCAATGGTCCATCTTCCTCAGCCACAATCCTACATGGGTCAGTGAAGCATAGTATTTTCACATGCAGAACAACATTGTCCCAGTCATTTACTACCACATGGACCTACCATGAAGCAAATGAAGCCCCTCTCCCACAGCTATCCCATGCCTCTGTCTGTGTATGTACCTTCATGTCACTTGTTGACTTACAGAAACCTCATAAATTTCATAGGATTTTCTTAGGGAAAGAATCCTCAGAGGGGGCTTTGCCAATTCCTTCCTCTGAGATATAGCCTACAACACCTAGTACTCTACGATGGTTTCCTGCCCAACTACTAACCAGGTCTGACCTTCCTTAGCTTCTAAGATCAGCAGAGATCTGGTGCCTTTAGGCTATTTAGGCTTACAGCATCTCTTTGTATTCAATTCATCTGCCTCAGTTTCAAGTAATACTTATTTTAGAACTACATTCGACTTTAATTAGTAAATTTATTTATTCAAGCTCTGTGAATTGGCATTCATTATCTTGGGATGCTCTCCAGATAAAAGAAATAAGAGACTCATGTAGAATTCTTGATCTCAGAGCAATTCTTAGAAGGTTTGGTCTTTTCAGGATGATGAAAAGGTCAAAGATATTAGTCTCTTCACTGGAAATGAGATTTAGAAAGACTTAATAACAAGTGGAAAATTCTGGTGCAGTGATTTCTTCATGCACAGCAGGCATAGGAGAAATACAATCCATGGGTCATGTGTGGTTCTTGCAGCCCACCCACCCCCATTTTGGGAGGGATGACTTTTCATGCAAAAACTAGCCCAAAATATCCCAAAGACCCCCACTATGATGTCAATATGCATTATGAAACACACTGCCAAAGAAGCAATTCTCATATGTCTAGACTCATGGACCTAAATCCTGTTACCTATCCCAAACAGAAAAGCACCATTAAAACAATTGTATTTCAATGGTTATTCAGAATCCCTTTATAATTCTATGGTAGTGTGTTTCTTTAAATATTGTATACTACTCAGCCGAATCAGTATTTATAAAAATAAATTGTAATATTTATTAAAATAACATACAGAACAAACTATTGGAGTTCTTATGCACATATAGTTCTTATGCACATCAAGATAATATAATTCTTCAGAGTTCTTTTAGACAGTTCCCTTATATCTTTAAACTCTCATACGTATCATAAACAGCTCTTTGGCTACACTCTCACCAAAGGCTCAGCACTCAATCTAAGCCACACTTTCTGATCAGACTCTATAATGGTTTAATTACTCTTCTGTCTCTCTCTCTAGGCTTTCCCCAACAATTAAACCCTTCCCGCACAGTCACCCACCCTGGCTAACTTTACTCCAAAGTGCTGCTGTCTCTGGTGAGAACTTCTCACTGAATGACTGCAAATGACAATCAGGATTCGCCTTCGTATGTCTTTTCTTCTCAGTCCCACCAGCCCCTCCGACATACTACTGGGCTGGGTGTATCTCCGGAGGAGCTATTCTGGCTGCCTGGCAATCTATTTCTAAGCTGCTTTGTCACTCCAGATAGCTGCATCCCCAGAGTTCCATCACATACATATTTAAGGCCCTTTCCACACCCTACTTTTTTATGAGGACATCCAGTGTGAATCCAGCGGCAACAAGAACGCTCCCCTCCACACCAGCTGGCTCCCCATGGAAGGGACGCCTTGTCTTTCCACAGTGCGGCCAGGTACTTTCCCAGGCTGCTCTGGAGCAAGAAGCACAGCCATCATGCTTCCCAGGCTCCCGCAGGACAGGTAAGTGCAGGATGGTGGTGTAATTGTGTGTCATTGATGGGGAAAACCCATCAATGTTTTAACCCCTGATCGTGCCACTTGGGGATGGGAGAAGGACAGGAACTGTGACATCATGCAGAAGCATCATTGTCATTCCTTCCTTCTCCTGTCCCCATAGCAATATGGGAGGGTGGTGTGGAAAGGGCCTAAATTTTCCTCCAAGAAGTGGAAGAAAACACAGTTATCTCCATCTTGCTTTATTGTTATCCCCCAAATAGAGATTTTCTTCCTATGCAAGCCATTTTTTTTTCTTTTAAACTAATGTTTAAATGACAAACAAAAATATAATCTAATCACAAGCCAATTTGTTGCTGATGTAACATGGCTAACCTCATTAGAGGCTTCCATTTTAGCTATTACTTTGGCCCGTGCAGAAGAAGATGTATCCTGGTAGACAGCATAACAAATGATCAATTTTCGTTGATAAGATTTGTTAGAGCATCCAGAGTGCATTCAAGTCACAGTCAGCCTTGATTTACTCAAGTTGCTTCTCGTAAAGTCTCCAACCTTGCGGCAAACATGCTGAATCCAAAATAATTAAGGCTCTAATTAGGTCATTAGCCTTACGTATCCCCAAATCTTACAGCTCATAAATGGGACTAAATGTCCTTTGTTTGTTTACACCTGTTGCACCGCAGGGGTACTTTACGCATTTGGTTAAGCAGATTACATTATAAAAAACAAAAAGGCAAAAGAAAGAATCCACAAAACCTGGTTCATTTCGCTTTGGGTTTGTGGTGATAATCTCTGTTCAAGGAACAATGGTAATTTTAGATATTTAGTTGTTGCGCTGAAGTTGAATTTTGAGAATAAAATCCAAAATTTTGCATAGATTTCAAATCTCAGACTTTGGCATTTGGTGACACAGGGTTGTAAGAGTCAAGTTTTGAGGCTGAGGACTGATACTTAAGATTTGTTTGCAAAATTTAAATGTGTATAGCACCAAACCGTTGCAATTTTGTTGGTCTGAATTTGCCTACAAGTGTGATCTACTTATACGTGGGTTCCGTGCCTATAAATTATTTCTTTCTGACAACAATTTTTAAAAGCTGTCACTGCTGATTGATGAAAAAGCGATTTGGAATTTGGTGATAATTTGGTAATTTCGTAAGATTCAAGTTTCACAGGGTTGTTAGATTCACCTGCAAAATGTAAAGGTGTGTAGCACCAAACCTTTGCAACGTTGACTGAATTTGCCTGAAAGTGTGATCTACTTACAAGGGGGTGTCATGCCTATAAAGGATTTCATTTGGATGGCCTTTTTTAAAAGTTATCACTGCTGATGGATGAAAAGTAATAGTAAATAGGAAGCACTGAGGATCTCAGTTTTTGGATGCTGATATGGATAGACATAGGATGGGGGACACGTGGCTGGATAGCAGTGCGTGTGAAAGGGATCTAGGAGTCTTCATAGACCACAAGCTGAACATGAGTCAGCAGTGTGATGCGGCAGCCAAGAAAGCCAATGCAATTCTCGGCTGCATCAATAGGAGTATGGTGTCTAGATCGAGGGAGGTACTGGTACCACTCTACTCTGCTTTGGTTAGACCCCATCTTGAATACTGTGTCCAGTTCTGGGCACCCCAATTCAAGAAGGATATTGACAAGCTGGAGCAAGTCCAGAGGAGGGCGACCAAAATGGTGAGAGGCCTGGAAGCCATGAAGCCCTATGAGGATAGACTTAGAGAGCTGGGTATGTTTAGTCTGCAGAAGAGAAGGTTAAGAGGGGACATGATAGCCATGTTTAAATATTTGAAGGGATGCCACGTAGAGGAAGGAGAGGGCTTGTTTTCTGCTGCTCCAGAGACCAGGACAAGGAGCCATGGATTCAAGCTGCAGGAAAGGAGGTTCCACCTGAACCTCAGGAAGAACTTCCTGATGGTCAGGGCTGTCTGGCAGTGGAATGTGCTGCCTCGGAGTGTAGTGGAGTCTCCTTCCTTGGAGGTTTTTAAGCAGAGGCTTGATGGCCATCTGTCGGGAGTGCTTTGAGGGTGTTCCTGCATGGCTGGCGGTTGGACTTTATGGCCCCTGGGGTCTCTTCCAACTCTACATTTCTATGATTCTATGACATGAGTCAGACTTGAAATCCCAGAGCTGAAAGAGACTCCAAGGGCCATCGAGTCCAACTCCATTCTGCCATGCAGGAAAACACAATCAAAGAACTCCCAGCAGATGGCCACCCAGTATCAGGGACTCAGCCTTGCCACAAAGGCATTATACCCTTTGCTTAGCTGTGAAAGTAGTTTGACAAGTGATTTACTATACTTTAGCAATAGTGCACTTTGCAGTTGAAATATAACCAGTGTTAGGTACTGCTTGTAACAACGTATTGCATATCAAATACTATGTACTGCATTTCAGTAAGGTGGGAAAGCCATGTTGGGGATCAAAGAATTTGGTTGGTAAGATGCCTACCCTGGGGCAGCTGGTCAGTGTTTAGAGGGAACATCAAGGCCAGAGAAAGAGCAAAGCCCAGGGAGGCATTGTTTAAACTTGCAAGGTAGATAAGAAAACCTGGGAAGATTTGAAGTTCTCTAGATCAAAGAATGTAAACAACTTATTTCCCCTGGGAATAGTTCAAGGTTTTGGAAATAAGAAGACACCTGAGGACGCACCAATCAAAACTGTTTGTGTGCAAAAGTTATGTGTCTCTAAACTGAGTTTGTGCTGTTAACTCTAGCAACTGTCTTAAGTGTTATGGTTCTATCTCATTAGATTACTACTGCTGAACTCTGAATGTTTTCCTTGAGAATATAAGAGTGGCCAGAACATGACAGCTATCCTCTATTTAAAAACCAAGGAACCTCCAAACGTCCATTCAGCCCAGTCTGAATTGGGCTGCCTTCTAAATAGCTCAATTAGGCTCTAAACTGAATTCCATGCCAATGGTGGTTTCCATGGCAGAGAAGCAGTGACTCAGCTGTAGGTTTAAGATTCAGCTTTAAAGAAGCATCTTGAAGGTGTTGATCCCTACTTCCTAATTAGATTCAGCATCTTGGATAACGCTTGCAAAGTTTACACTAGATCCCAAAGTAGATTCATTGCTCCACTGACACGGGAGCCACCCATTGCCACAGTCTTGTGGTCAGTGCGCGCCCTTCCTGTTGAACATCAAATGCGTTACACGTATCAGTTTCTCAGATACCTGGGAAGCTGACAGTTTATCATTCCACTGAAATAAAATATCAATGTATTTTTCAGGAAGCACGTTCTGATTCAGAGATGCAAAAAGGAGAAGGCGAGCGAGTGAAACCATGATTAATTTCAGCATCTAATTTTATGGGCTGCTTGGTTTCCACTAATTAATAATGGCAAGTAGTATATACCACATGGCAACAAAGGTGGTGCAGTTCTAAGCACAATTATATTGTACATCATGCTATATTGAGCTTTCCCAAAGAAATTTAGTTCTCTGACTACATGAATAAGAGCGGGCCGTGCCAGAAGCTATTAACTGATTATTTTGCTATTTCTTAAGCACCCCTTACCTTCTCTCTCTCTTTCTTTCACAGCTCATTCCTGGAGGAAAATGTCTCTAGGCATGTACAGAAAACCTCCAAACAACTAGAATGGGGGACACAATACTTCTGAGCTAGCTTGGGTTTCAGAAACTCTCATCGTACAATCGAAACACGGCTGTTGTTCCCTCCTCTTTGTTCCTCGTGAACTAATTATCTGAACCAAAGTTGAAATGAAATGAAAATTCATTTTAATTTGGCCGCTTGGAAGAAGGTCAGAGTTTGACGTCTCCTGGGAACGCGGAGCCAAAAGTTGTTTAATGATTTGTATAATCCCCTTCAGCTTTTTCTGCTCTGCTCCCATCAACCCCGCTCTTGGCAAAGGCTAAATTGCAGTGAGTACCTCCAAGCTGACAAACATTTGAAGGATTAAAAACATTTATATATTTATGGGCTATCATATCCAGAGGTCCCTTTATAGCGTATGACCTGTCTGCATTGACAGCCGGTTTTTACTACAGGCAAATTTCCAAAATCTCAAGAGACCAAGAAGGACTTGTTAAATTTTACGGGCAGTGAGCACCGGGAGATGAGCAGCATCGCGGTAGAGTTGGGTGTGCACACAGTTCGTTTTTCATTTTGTGCCTGTATTAGAATTTAAAACTCTGCGCTTCATTTTCAGCGCGAAGGAAATGGCCGAACTTAAAATGAACTGGATGGCTTCCTATCAGATAATGACTGCAAAGGAATGTACTTATCCTCCAATGTTCCATAATCCCTCATTTCAATTCATGAGCTGAGTTTAGCTAGAAATTTTGGAGAAATTAAACAAGGGGCCTGCGGAATGATTAAAGAGATGAGTAATAAGAGTAATCGTGCATAAATCATGGCCTTGGATAGGCTGTAATTCAGCCTTCTCCAACACAGTGCCCTCCAGACGTTTTGGTCTACAGCTCCCAATCGGCTGACGGTTGACCTGCCTGGATGTTCTAACGCTCCAAAGTATCACGACAAAAGAAATGTTCTGGAAGGCCCTGGGAAGAGTTCATTTTTTTCCATGAAGATTTCCCAGGGACATTGTTTCTCGTTCATGTTTCCATCCAGTATCCCCATCTCCCATCAGACCATGCCGACCTATTATCAGCGGATTATGGAACTGCAGTCCAGCAACATCTGAATGGTCAGAAATTCCTGTTATCAGCGGATTATGGGAACCGCAGTCCTGCAACACCTGCATGGTCAAAGATTCCTCATGCTCAATCTAAATGAACTCAGTAAAAAAAAAAAAGGAAGACAAGTTAGTTGTTGTGTGCTCTCTGTTTGTTTCTGACTTATGGCAATTCTAAGGCAAAAACTATCATGGAGTTTTCTGAGACTGTGTGACATGCCCAAGGTCACCCAGTGGGTTTCCACGGCTGTAAGCTGGGAATCGAACCCTGAACCTCCAACGCTTGAATGACTATGCCACGCCAGCTCTCGCAAGACATGGTAACAGAGCACAGAATGTGCTAATGACCACTACCGTGTTGAATGAATGAATGAATGAATGAATGAATGAATGAATGAATGAAGGGACCTTCTGTGCAATACTAACAAGGGCTAGCTTTGGTGCCACTGTCAAGATCCTCTGCCAGGGTCCCTTGTCTGCTATTGCTGCAAAGAAAAGACAAGAGAAAAGAGATTTCCCTATATTCCTTCGACTGGGAGGCATCTTAATACCCTGCAATATACCTTGTTGGGTGAACAGAATAGCCCAAAACTCATACAGTGCAAGGGGTGTGTGTGTGTGGTTTAAACCAAGATCTTTGTGTTGTTATTTTTGTTGTTGTTAACCTCTTCTTCCTCCTCCTCTTCTTCCTCCTTTTCCGTCTGCCAGCTTTTGAGATGGAAACTTGTCCTTAGTTTCCAAACCTTAGCAGACGGCAGAATAGCAAACTCATTTATTTAATCCAAGAAAGCTCACATGAAATGAAAACCCCCTTTGTCTTAAAGGTGCTGCTACACTTCTTTTTTACTTTTTCCCTCTTTCCTTCCTTATTTTAATGGTCATTTTAAAGCATTACGCTTCCTTTTCAAGGATGTTATAAAGGAATAAAAAAAGTGGATGGTACTTTCTGTGAAAACTGGAATATAATAAGTCTCGGTGTTCTTTGCAGAAGAAGGGGGAACAGGTTAAGAGTTAGTTCCCAGTTTTTAAAAGGTAATTCTCGACTTTCAGGGACAGGCGTCTGAAAAACTGCTCCGAAGCCTTGAATGCATCGTACTTCTATCCGCTCCAATAACCAGTCTCAAGGGTAGCAACGCTGGCGTTGCCTGAATGCTCCAAGCCAAGAAAGTGGGCTAAGATTTATGAAATAATAATAATAATAAAAAAGTGCAAGGCTTAACACTGCCTGATACATTGGAAAGAGCAAGGGAAAATGGCCATAGTCCAGTCCCACGCAGGAAGCAAAAAAAGAGCAGATTTTGCTTGTTTCAGCAAAGTCATATGGATGTGCTTGACTATAAGAATCAGTAGAACAGCCAAGACATAAACTCGCTGTCCTTTTCTGAAGTAGAAAGCCTCCTGTCTTTTGGGATGGGATAAATTAAATTAACCAATATATCAGAAACGCACCCTGTTCCAAACTCATCCTTGTCCTGCTTGTCATTTCTCAGCTTCGCTTCACATGTTTGTTGGAGCTGAACAAGAACCCAAGAGCAGCAGGTGTCAATTTGGGGAGGCATCGGTGCTCGACAAAAGTGGCCAGGCGCAGTCATGTTGTACCCACAAACGGGCACGCAAAGTTAATTCTCTGCCTGCAGAATTACACGTTGCTCCCCTCCAACCATGCTTGTGAAGATGATGGGACTGAGAGAAGGGCTTCTCCAGAGGATCTCTGAGCCTGAGAAAGAACATTCAGGGAGACTCAACTACTGGAGAAGCACTGATGCTGAAATTCCAACTCAGATCAGTCATTTCAGTTTAAAAATTTAAAACTATTTTGGTTGCCCCTTTAGATTAGAAATAAAAGCACCCTTGTGGTCTCCTTCCAGCTCTGTCTAATCTAAATAGTTTTGATTTTAACTAGCTAGTTGCTCTGTCCATGGGACAACGACTTGGACACACACTGAACCACACCATCTATTTGGCTCCCTTCCTTCCTCTGAGAAGAGTGGCTCACCTCAGCAGTGCTTTGTCAAATAAATATTAGTTTCATTTAACAATGTTCGGTTGGGCAGAAGCTCCGCTGGGCTTCCTCGAGGGGAAAAGAATGGATTCCTTAATTCAAAAGCCACCGAAATAGCAGGGTAGCAGAAGACTTCATACTGGATGAAAGAGAGTCTCTCTCTTGGTGGGCTTCAGGCAGATTAAATTCACCCCCAACCAAGTAAAAAAAAAAAAAATGACATCTTGTCCACCAGTTATGCTATAGAAATGTACCTCAGATTATTAGCCATGTTTGAGGTCTGATTCCACTTCTAGAACCTGTAAAAGTCTTTCTGGTGAATACAAGTCACCTTAGAAGAAGAGGAGACTATGGCCATTTCCGCACTGCACTGTTATAGTGCTATTATTCCACTTTCAACCTCCTGTGGGATTCTGGGGTTTGTAGTTTCCTGAGGCCAAAGAGCTCTCTGGCTGAGAATTCTAAAGCCTCCTCCCTAAACTGAACACCCAGGATTCCATAGGAAGTTGAAAGTGGAATCATAGCACTATAACTGTCTAGTGCGGAAATGGACTATGCTTATGGATGATCCAAGTGTATTCTTTGTAGAGCCCAATGTATTTTAATTGGCCTTCTTCGGGGGCTATATTGAAATAAAACTAGATATAGATATAGATATAGATATAGATATAGATATAGATATAGATATAGATATAGATATAGATATAGATATATCTCAATTTTACAGTCTTATAACAAGGAACAACATACATAAAGTTATATAATACTTCCAAGTTCTCATAGTGAAATATACTCTTCATCTAACAAATCATATACATGCCATAAATCTCATCTGCAACAGAAATTTCTGGAGGTACTCTCTTTATTAACTGGACTGATATGCAATAAACAAGATCTATTGCACATGTTTTCCCATACTTCTTCCTGCTCCTGGATGTGAGTGCCATGCCACATAGAGATAGCTGGCATGGGGGTACAATTCAAAGTGGCATCTATCTGATTGCAGCCTTAATTTTGCTTTTCCTCACTCCACAAAAGGTGCCAAAGCTTGGAGCGGGATGTTAGAGTACTTTCTGTACGGTTATATCTGTGCGGAATTCACTTAAGCCTTATTTCATATTATTCCAGGAACATAAGAGTGTGTGTGTGTGTGTGTGTGTGTCTGTAGAAGACAGCGGCTAAGTAATTTCCACTTCACGCTGTGTAGCATTTCCTGCCAGAATAAAATTGTGGTTGTTAAATGGAGGGTGGGGGAAACACAAGATAAATTTAGATTATTTTTTTTTAAATGGCACCTTATTTAACTGCCATTAGGAATGGCTAGAGATATGATTTATGGCTTTAGATGCAAATTTGATGCATATTTGGTCAAAAAATAGGAGAAGATGATAGGAATGTAAATCCTTGACTTGCTTACTTTGACTTGCTTTCTTCCATATGCAAGAATGAATAACTGGGGTTGTGTTCATCCCCTCCACGGAAGGAGAAAATGGATATTCCTCCAAAATATTTAGATGAACCTGTCTTTGTTTTTAGATGTCCTTGTATTTAGATCCCTCCCTAAGTTGCCAACCCCAGAATTCCATAGGATGTCGAAGGTGGAATAATAGCACTATAACAGTCTAGTGCAGAAACGGCCAAGGACTCAGATACTGTTGCATCTCTGGAAATACCATTAGGAAGGAAAGAAGTTATTTAAAGTTCTTCAGAGTTCACTTCAGCAAACCTAATTCTGAATCAAAGTGGGAGAGCCATCCCATTACATATACAGAGCATCACAGAATAAATGCTAAATATTATCTTTTCAGTAACGGAAATGAGAAAAACATTAGAATAATCATGGTAAGCATACCCACTCATTTAGAAAGAAATCTTGCATTTCTGTTTATACTGGGACACCATCCAAATGAGGCAGTTCACTGTTATCCAACACAACAGCTACAGCAGAGCAGAGGTTAATGAATTAGGAAAACATTGATAATGTTGACGTGCTAATTAGGAAGTAATTCCAGGCAAAACATTATATTTTTTTTAAGCACATTTATAGGAATATTTGTGGCTGTTGCATATCTTTACGTCAGCTCCATCTTTTCTTCTGTAGGTCTGAGCTGGATTACTCATGAGAACGACTGTGCCATGATTCCATTAGGAGTGGTGGTCAATAGCTAAGAGCAAGGAGCAAATTAGATAAGATATAGGGTATCGTAGAAGGGACTGTGGGAGCCATCTGATTCAACCCCCTGCCATGTAGGAATAAACAGCTAAAACATTTCTGAAAGGTAGACATCCATGTTTTGTTTAAAAATCTCCAAAGAAGTAGACCCAATCAATGTTTGAGGTGGTCTATTCCACTTAGCTGTTGCAGCCAAGAAGTTCTTCCTAATTTTTAGGAAGAATGTTTTTCCTTGAAATTTGAATCTGTTGGTTCATGTTCTAGCTTCTGGAAAAGCCGAGAACAAGCTTGCTCCGCCTTCTACATGACCTTGCTTCGGATATTGAAAGAGAGCTATCACATCTTCTCTTCTCCAAGCTAAACATTCACAATTCCCTAAGTCAGTGGTTCTCAACCTTTGGTCCTCCACATATTTTGGACCTCAACTCCCAGAAGCCTCAGCTAACATGCCCAATGGATTTTGGAAAATGAAGTCCAAAATTGTTTAGAGAACAAGTAGTTGAGAACCACTGTCCTAAGTCATTCTCCGTAAGGTTTAGTTTCCAGACCTTTGACCATCATGGTGACCTTCCTCTGGACATGTTCCATTGTCTGTTAAAGCTTTAACAGATTTTAAGCTTCAAGTTGCTTAATTGGGTGCATTTTATTTTTAACATCCACTACCCACCTTAAGCCCTTAAGAAAGGATAGGATAGCAGCTGAACTATGAAAATCAATCATTTGCATTCTTTTGTCTAGTGAAGGCAAATTGGTATTAGCATTGCAACATTAGAATTTTGAACGCGATAGATGGGTTTGAAAGATAATTGAATTATTCATCTCAACTGTTTATCGAACGGCATGAATTAATCATCAAGCCCTTTATCTTGAGTACATGCAGCCTCTTCACTACACAATCATGCCAATTATCTTTCAGTATTAAGAAGAATAGAGTGGAAATCAAAGACACCACTCGAAGATCTCCTTCCTTCCCCATGTGAGCCTGGCCATGTTCGAACAGGAACTGTTGCATAAATAGTGGCTGGCATTCTTTCGGCAAGTCCCAACTTGAATAAACCCATTGAATCCATTGTCAAAGACTGGGTGAACACATAGGTAAACCCAGCAGATTCAATGGGGCTACCCTAATTGGGATGAACACAAGGATTTAGGCCAGTATTATTTTAAAAAATGCATTGAAATTTACCCAAGGCAACTCTACCCCTTACTCACATATTTAGTGAAATGAAAATGTGACTCTGAAAGGGTCTTGACACATTATTAAAAACAGAAGAAAAGAAGTATTTGTTACAAAGAGGGACTCTTTAATCCAAGGGTGGGCAAATTGTGCCCCATTGGCAACTTGCAGCCCTCCAGGAGTCAAAACCTTCCCATCCTTTAAAAAAAATGAGGACTGAGAAACACAGCAAAATTGCTCCCATGCCTCCTAGATGAATTTGAGGGGCAAAAAAAGTTGAATTATTTTTGTAGGGGTGCAGCCCTATAAGGTCCCCTGGGAAGTTAATGCAGCCCCCAGATGCTCACCTTTGCTTTAAAGGCTGAAGAGTCAAGATCTCTAAAAACTAAGGACAAGAATTCCGTTGGTGTCTTAGGCACATTGAAATCTCCCTATGGAAGGGGCTGGACATTTTAATCTAAGGTAGAACATCTACATCGAATTCAAGGTTGCAAAAGCAGAGTTGCACATGCAGCATCATTGTGGTTGCCATTGCATATCTATATGCAGATGCGCATGTATGGGTCAATGTGCCTACAGAGGTACGAACACATTCAGCTGTGCATTGTGTTGAATTTTCAAGTATCCATTTCATTGTACAATGCTGTCATTTGACTGAAGGACTGCATCACACAATCAGGGTATGACTTCACATGTGTCCATTTATGTGATGCAACCCTGGCATGGAAACTCATCCAGGGTTCTCCATTTCTCATGCTTTGCTTGTCTTCTTGCAAAATTACCAGCTGGCCCCTCCCAAAACTGCAAACCCCAGGATTCCACAGGATGTTGAAAGTGGAATCATATCACTATTAACAGTCTAGTGCGGAAAACTGGTAAGAAAGAATTGCTTTCTGACCACTACAACGGCCCACAGGAACGGATTATTTGTAAAAAGCAAATTTCCAGACTCAGCCTGTAATGACATTCTGGTATTATAAGCCCATTGTAACACATCAAAATACATGAAACTGTCTTCTTTTTCTTGCTGTCACCGTGGGAGCAAAATGCAAATTGACATAGCAAAAGTTGGCCATACATGAAGGAACGCATCCAATTAAGCTTGATGGCTTCGGTTTCAAATGGCTGCTCTTCTTGGTTTCCCCACAATACACACACAGAGAGAGAAAAGGCCGTCTCTTCTGAACATAATAGCTCCAGCCATAATGGAAGCAGGGGCAAATTAACCCTCTAATCCAGACAATGCTTTCCTGTGATACAAGCGTGATGATGGACAAGCCTTGCTGCCACAGGCTTGACATTTCATTTCATGTGTCGCTCTTCAGAAGGGAAAATTGATTTTGTGATGAAATGGGAGGGAAACCTTGTTGAGCTGGTTGCATTTTGCAGGCAGAACCGGAAGAGCAGTTTTCTGAGTATGAACGGAAGGATGCAGAAGAGCGCTGGGAAGCCAGAAAGGACATACCCCTGTCCTGACCCCTTCCTAACAATTGCTTTAATCAGTTAGTCAATTCATATAAATATATAATGAATGTATGTTTGAAGACATATATATATATGAAGATTATCTATCTATCTATCTATCTATCTATCTATCTATCTATCTATCTATCTATCTATCTATCTTCATATATATATATATATATCTTCATATATATATATCTATATCTTCATACATACATTCACTAGATAGATAGATAGATAGATAGATAGATAGATAGATAGATAGATAGATAGATAGATAATCATATATGTAATCAGTCAATTCACATACACACACACACATATGTCTCTGAGGATCTCAGGGTGGGGTATTGCAAAATCAGAACAGCTTAAAACAAAAAATAGCTATCTTGAAAAACATGTGAAACCGTTCAATGCTCTGTATGTGACCGGTTGGAAACCAGTTAAAACAGTTCAAAGCACAGTCAACTCTTCACATTTGCACATTTAACTTTCACAGATTGAATGACGTATGAGTTTCTCCATCTGTCCTATCTCAAGTACTTCTTTTCCTAGGGAACCTTTCCTCTCAGGAGCTCCAATCAAGCCTCGGAGACCTTTAAAAACCTGTCTCCGGTCCTCCTCTTCTTCTACCACCTCCACCAGCCAGTGCTGGGCAGCTAGGGATAGATCTCACCCCCCATTTTTCAGCTCCAAAGCCCCTCTCCTGATGCCCCCATGCACCCAAAGAAGAAGACTCCTGCACTCCTAACCCTAACGAAAGTGAAGGACCAACCGTAATTTAAAACAGTGGTTGCTGTTGTTGTGTGCTTGCAACTTGTTTCTGACTTGTGGCAACCACAGACCTGTCCCAGAGTTTTCTGGGGGCTGAGAGTGTATGACACACCCCAGGTCCCTCAGAGGGTTTCCATGGCTGAGCAGGGAATTGAAACCTGGTTTCCAGGATTGTAACCCAATGCTCAAATCGCTACACTACACTGGCTTACTTTACAGATGTGCAAATTGGGATAAAATCAATTGAGCCCCAAAGGCTGTAGTAATGTTATGCCAGCCATAATTAGACTTTCTTTCTCAATCTCTCTCTCTTTCTCAAACTAGAAGGAGGTGGAGTTAGAACAGCGATAGATATATTTTGAAAATATTTCCAACTATAGGTGAAGATTGTTTAAATCCATTGGTTCCCCAAACTCCTTATTTTTGGGCAATTGCGGTGATTTGCAGCCACAATGGAAGTCTATTCAGCATAATTACAGATAACTTTACATAGTCTCTTATAAAGGGAATATGCTACGGATAGAACATGTAGGCTAATGAAGCATCAATTACCTGTGGAGCTCCTAATTGCCTCCAATCGCTTTCTGAATTGCTTACAGTTAATAATAAAAACAAATGAATAGTGCACCTATAATTAAACTTCTGTGTAATATGCTTCGAAGAGTATTGGAAGCTGCTTTCCTATAACTCTAGAAGATAACAAATGGTCCTGGAAGATGACGTGACCGATTTTGCAACGCACAACCGATGTGGCTTTGCAAGCTGAGTCAGAGGAAGGGAGGATTTTCCCGCAATCCCCAATTGCTTCTAGCAGCAAGTTTCCCACTGCAATTTTGCATTGTGTTTGCTGTGTTAGAATCTTAAGGCCCACTTGTTGTTGTTCTGAGCCTTCAAATCAGGGTCAGAGTAATTAAAGAATACTAATTTAAATAAACAGTCAAACATCAAACGTGCACTAATTGTACAGATAAATTACGAGATCTCTAAATGTTTTACCAGCTGAAATACACATATAGGTATATAGGTTTATTTATAGGTATTTATAGATGTGCCAATATATGTATATATTTATTCTAAAAAATTGGTGGACGGATCTGGGAAACATCTGTTCAGACAAAGGACCATCCAATAACATTCCAGGAGTAACAGAAGTAATGTAATGATACACAGTTATATAGCGGTGTATGAATAAGTGTATGGATACTAGAATATACTACTTAGGAATCCAAGAAAGGTACTGAGGAAAGATAGAAGAACATTTCTGTCTGTGTGTCATGAGGGCTTTGACTGTGTCTTCCTTCATGGAAGAAAGGGGTTGGACTGGATAGCCCTTGGGGGTCTGTGAGGCTGGAAAATGACCCCATGCACTGCTGGGACGTATTTTCTAGCCTTTTATGAATTTTAGCTATTAATTCATCTTTGCTGCCACCACCCTCTGAATTATGAATTATCTGGACACTTGGACAGTACAGCGGGACCCTGTCCAACCATGTACATCCCTAAGCTTAAGGATCTTCCTTTTCCCCCCAGTCTACCTAGCTTGGCGTGGGAAGAAGAGAAACGGGGTCTTTTACAGAAAGTATTTATTAAAGGCATGCACATGAACAAGGCAAATAACGCACATGGGAAGCTCCCTCCTCCCAGGCACGCTTAGTTACAGAAAGAACAGATATGGAAGCACAGATACATTCTTTAGATCAGCCAGCCTCCAAAATAACAGAAAAGTCCCTAACGCGACTAGATAACTTTAGTCTAATTACTCACAGTTGTTCCTAGGCTTAGATGTTCTAAAGGAAGGGCCAGGAGGCGAGGTCAATGGCCTCCAGCCTGCTACTGGCACAGAACCCCCCTCCAGGAGGTTCCTTGGTTGTTATCCCTTTGTTATCTCTCGGCCACATGGCCTCCAAGAAGTTTTTATAACTTCTCCTTGGAAGCATCTGGAAGCATCTGGAAGCATCCTGAAGATGCTCACTTCTTTCCTTTTTGATTGGCCAGTCTCACCCTGTGACCTGTGATGCTGACCCACATGACCTATGATGCTGACCCACATGACCTATGATGTAATCTAATCCCCAACACCTTATTAACCCTTGGTTTACCTGAAGAGGGAAATGTCCCCCTTTTAGCTAAGTCTAGATATTGGGAGGCCCCATTATCACAGGGTCTCTTCCAGCTCTATGATTCTGTGAGTCTATAAACACCAACTAGCATTTTTAACATGAACTAAAACTAAAACACCATACAAAACAGTAAACTAAAAACACCAAACACTCTGGCCATTTCCGCGCTAGACTGTTATAGCGCTATGATTCCACTTTCAACATCCTATGGAGTCCTGGGGTTTGCAAACCCCAGGATTCCATAGGAGGTTGCAAGTGGAAGCATAGCGCTATAACAGTCTTGCGCAGAAATGGCCTAACTCTCTAAAACACTAACTTATAACCTAACGAAACACTAACCTCCGAAACCCCAGAAGGGCTTTGACCCTGCCCAAACCAAGCTATAATGAAAGAGGAAAAAAATAATAAAGGGGAAAAAAATAGTCTATCCTATTTTACAGATCCAACTAGCAACCCTATTCACAGATTATTGCATCATTTGATTTCTTATTGCTCAAAAAGTCCATAAAGGGTTTCCAGTCTTCCAATAAATCTTCAGTGGACTTATCCTTTAAGACACACGTGAAGATACGCATGGGCTTGGATCTCTCCATCCACAAAGTCACCATAAGTCAAAGTCGACCTGACAGCAGCTAAAGCATTAACAACAACAAGTAGAAATAATGGGGGGGGGATTCATTCTTGTCTTTGAGAATGAAATATATGAAGATTTATATTCCTAGTATTTATAACGTATTGTTGTTTGTTTTTAGGACATTCTCCAGGGTCTCAGTTAGAGATATCACTCTCTCTCTGTCTCTCTCTTGACCTGATGCAAAATCCTTTTATGGGATCCACTTACAGAACTGCCTCCTGTTAGCGATCTGTTGGTTCTCCACCCTTTTGTCTTGTATGTGCCAGTTAAAACACCTCTATTTGCGCAAGCATTTGCAAAATAAGCAAATGTTTGCGTTGTCTTATACCGTGGCTTGTTTGCATTGCTTTTATTTTATTTGAACAGAGCTGTGCAATTTGTGACTTTACACATTTCTGAGTTTAACGGTGTGTTTTTATGTAGACAGTTGGTCACCTGGAGCTCCCATGAGGAAGAATGGAAGGTCAGCTGAATTAGTAAAGAGCAACCATTGGCAATGGCCTCTTTTGAATTTAGGAGCTTATGAAATGCAAAGCATCCATTCTGCAATGGGCTGTCAGGTTCATTCACGAATGTAAACATGTGCATCGGAGACATGAATAAGCCCATTTTGGATTTTTCCCATAACCAAGGACAACCAGTCCCTTAATAATCAAAAAATCATAGAACAAGCAACGCTTCATGTATGAATATGTTGTAACCTTCTAAGGTTAGAGCTGAAAGTCAGCTGGGCGTAGTGATTTGAATGTTGACTTAGGACCCAGAGACCAGGGTTCAATTCCCCGTTCAGCCATGGAGACCCACTGAGTGACCTTGGGCATGTCAAACACTCTCAGCCCCAGAAGACCCTGTGATAGGTTTGCCTTCAGGTCATCATAACTTGGAAACAACTTGAAGGCACACAATAACAGCATTGGAGCCAACATAGAATCATTGAATCACAGAGTTGGAAGAGACCCCAGGGACCATCCAGTCCAACCCCCTGCTATGCAAGAACCCACTTCAAAGCACTCTCAACAGACGACCATACAACCTCTGCTTAAAAACCTCCAAGGAAGGAGACTCCACCACACTCCAGGGCAGCATATTCCACTGCCGAACAGCTCTGACCGTCAGGAAGTTCTTCCTGAGGTTCAGGTGGAATCTCCTTTCCTGCAGTTAGAATCCATTGCTCCTTGTCCTAGTGTCTGGAGCAGTACAAAAGGAGCCCACTCCCTCCTCGACATGACAACCCTTCAAAATATTTAAATATGGCTATCATATCCCCTCTGAATGTTCTCTTCTGCAGACTAAACATATCGAGCTCTCTAAGCCACTCCTCACAGGGTTTCACGGCTTCCAGACCCTTCACCATTTTGGTCACCCCCCTCTGGACATGCTCCAGTTTGTCAATATCCTTCTTTAATTGAGGTGCCCAGAAGTGGACACAGCTAATGGTTTCATTGTTGAACTATGACTCTGGGAAACCAAGATTTGAATCCCTGCAGCCATGGAAATCTATGGGGTGTTGGTACTACCAGAGGATGCATTCTCATATAAGAAAGGGAAGAGGAGATCTGATATAACAGGTTCCAATTAAAACTTCACAAGGCTGGCAATCATCTTATGGATTGCCAGAGAAAACAGAGCATGGGCCATCCCATGCAGCTTCCCCATGGCTATGTTGGAATAGTTCAAGAATCTACACTGTTGAACCAAAAGTTTAGCTGTATTATAGGAAACATATTTCTGTGCCACCCCCAGATGGACCGTTTGCTGAGCGGGATGACAGCCCCTGAGCTCTAAACTCACACCTTCTAATGTATTTTCCCCCCTAAAAGTTCCAAGGTCAAATGCATAGTGTGTGTGTCTGGATAACTTTCCACCTAGCTAAAACTTCAAGGCCAATGTTTATCTCTAAAGCAAGTCAGCAGTAAATTCCTTTCTCCTGCTCGGTCTATATCCAGTTCTCCTTTATCAGAAAACTGACAGGCAGAATGGTGGTGGGCAGCAAAATCCCTTTGTTCTTGCAGGGTTTGCCTATTTGTTATGGCTTATAGCATAGCTTGTTGGAATCAGAGGGAAGCCATGTCTAAAATCCCCTACAGTTTACAACAGCATATCCAACCCAGAAGCTATTTGCTGTAGTGACTTGTGCTTCTCAAACTATTCAGTATATCAGACTGGCAGCACTTTCCCCCCTCAGTATGCCACGGACCGGTACCATATTGGTGACACATTATTACCCTATTCACTTAGTTTCCTGGAATTTCTCTACAGGCTAAATGCTGATGGCTTGCAGACTGGCACGGGTCTACAGTATACCACTTTGAGTCAAACTGTGATAAGCAAACACATCATCCATTCGTCATCCATTTGCATGTTAGTCTTCATTAGTGAACCATCACAACTGGAGGCCCTCAACCATTACTTCCTTAGCTCATACATAAATCTGACGCCACACTGAGAGCTCAGTGGGCTTTCAAAGGAGATATTCAGGAAGCTGGTGAAATCCTCCCATAACTTCTAGTCATGGCCTTTGAAGGAGGAAAGTCAGAGACATGAGGCAGAACCATGCTGAAGAAAACAATTTGCTAAGATGCAGGAAATGTTGTTAAGTTTCTAATGATTTCAAGTTGTGCTAAACAGCGATTCAACATTCTGAACCGTGTTCCAAAACATCTGGACATGTTCTGCTGATACAACAATGCCTAGCAACTGAACTTAGGCCCTTTTCGTATGTGGGGGGAGGGAATGCCCGAAAATGGAACTTACCGGCTTTGTTTTCAGGCTGGCCGAGTCCACCATCAAGAGAAGCAGCACAAATTCACTGCTCCACAGTCCTCTGGGGTCCCAAATGGCGACTTCCGGCTGGTGGAGGCTCTCCACCAACTGGAGAAGCTTGCCAGCCGGAAGCCCTCCCCCAGCAGATCTGCAGGTACACACTTGCGCACACCTGCAAATCTGCTCCGGAGCCGGGCAACGGAGCGGCACAGGGTTGCGCACTCCGTGCTTTTTAAAAATCTCTAAAAAGAGGTTTTTAAAAAATACGCCGCGCAACCAGTTCTGGTCACTTTGGAGTGGACTGAGGTATGGAACTACAAAATTAGTCTGCACCAGTCCACTCTATGGTGCAGAAGACCTCCATTGGAGGTCACTCTGCACCATTTTTGTAGCCTGGTACGGAAAAGGCCTAAGAGACAAACGACAAGTTTGATGTGGATAAATTGAGAATTTGTGGGTTTGCATGCCCTACCCTTGCTGATCAGTTGCTCCCACTGCATGTTTTTGGTAGAATGAGATATAACCTGGTTTAATCCCTTGTTCAAGGTGGAATCCTGGGCTAGGAAGCCAGAGTCCACCAGCACCGTGTCATTAAATAAACTTTCTCAGTTCAATGTGCTATCAGACTCCATGCATTTTTAAAGATTCTATAGTCAATATGTTTCTGTTTTGGAGCCACAGTAGAAAACATTGATTGCTTTCATATCTTGATTGTGGACATCAGTTCTGGATATCAATCAAATGCACATCAAATTAAGACTATTTGTCCGTCTAAGTCCAATTTGGTCAACATTAGCCGGCTGCATCTTTTACTAGCGTGTTCCACTAGCGGGAAAAATCTTTAAACACCACACAGTTTTCAAAGCCTCTTTGCAATTTCTGAATTATTCTATAAAAATTTTTAAAATGCACATGGATTTTTGTGTACAGAAAGCAGCAAAAATATTATTTCCTGTACAGAAATTGTTGTTGCCTATGCAAATGAACCACGTGTGAGTTTTGCATAGAATAAAACTGCAATGATAGCATTTTCTGAGCAAGAAGCAGAATTTTCTGTATAGGAGAAAATATTTCTGCAAATTTTGTGCAGCTGGGTCTCGAACTGAGATTTTTTTCAGTCTAACCTCAGAGTTTCTCAACATTTGCTAAATATATACCGTGTATATACATATACATACATATACATATACATAAAACATATAATATATATATATATATATATATATAACCATTTAGAGGATAGTTTTGAATTTTCTTTGCACCCCTAACTTGTTTCAATAGTTAGGAAGAACAGAAAGTAATTTTGTTAAGTTTATCTATGTTTTTAAAAGAAAAGTAGTGACAATTTTAAAAGAATCTCAAAGTTTGCTTTACAAACACAAGCATCTAGAGTTTAAAATGCACATGTGAACAGCTTGTAAAAGCAGATTCCCCTCCTACTCGTAGCTGTATTTTTAAACTGTAACAGCAATTTAATGTACCCCGTTGCTGAAAGCAGCAGCTCTAATGCAATTTGCAATAATTTTGAATAAATATAGTTTTAGAGCTCTCAGTGCGGTACAGACCTGAGTTCCAAATTAGTCTAATTGTTTGGATCTAATTGCTGACAATTCTAATTCACTCCAAAAGGCAGAGGGACACAAATTGCCTTTGACAAACCGAGTTGCTCCTCTGCCTCGGCCCCGATTGTCTTGTTCTGGTTTTTCCTGCATTGTCAAATAACAAGATTCTCCGGGGAGCGTTTTGCATCCATATAACGTCTTCATTTCTCTCATCTATTAGGGGCTAAATTGCCTGGACCAACTAATGGATTGAACAAATTAATGAAGTGCATATAGGAATATACAGTTTGATGGAAAAACAGCCTTGCCATTTCCAGCAATCAATATATTAAATGGGTGTCGGGGATGTTAAAGATGAGAATGTGTACTTGAGAGTGAATCCCATGCAAAATAGCTATTTGCCATCATCCATCCCAGATCTCCTCCTCCCCAGCATCTGTCAAACCCCGTGAAGCACTCATAGAATGATAGAGCTGGAGAAGACCCCAAGGGCTATCCAATCCAACCCCTTTCTGTCATGCAGGAATATGCATCCAAGTATTCCCAAGAGATGGCCATTCAACCTCTGTATGAAAACCTTCAAAGAAGAAGACTCCACCACACCCCGAGGCAGCATATTCCACTGTCAAACTGCTCTTACCCTCAGGAAGTTCTTCCTAATGTTTAAATGGAATCTTTTTCCCTGTAGTTTGAATTCATTGCTCCGTATCCTAATCCCTGGAGCAACAGAAAACAAGCTGGTTCCATCTCCCATATGACATCCCTTCAAACATTTAAGCATGCCTATCATGTCCCATCTTAACCCTCTCTTCTCCAGGCTAAAATACCCAGCTCCTTAAGTTGCTTCTCACAAGGCATGGTTTCCAGGCCTTTTATCCCATTGTTTGCACTCTTTTGGACATGTCAACCTCCTTCATGAACTGTGGTGCCCAGAACTGGAGACAGTGTTCCAGGCAAGGTCTGACCAAAGGAGAATAGAGTGGTACTGTTACCACAACTATGGCCAATGGAGGAAAAGAAGGGAAATGGAGACCTGCCTTCTGTCCTTACTACACTTATCAAGGCACCGAGAGAAGGAAAAGTAACCTCCATTCTCTCTCTTCCTGGTAACCACATTTCTCTTCTTTTCTATCACAGTAGGGATGGGAAGCAGTATACTTTGCAACCCCTCTCCCTCCCTTCGCCATTTCATGGATGTAGCAGTGCCACATAGGGCTTGAGACATGCCTGGGGGTAGAAATGCAGAGCCCACATCTGCAGCCATCCTGATTCATGTGTGCACAATACAATTGTGGCCTTTATTGGGATGGAAATCGTAAAGCTTCAAACTGAATCCTCGTTGGACCTGTTCATCTGTGTATTGGAAGCTGCCTTGCTTTCCGCACTGGGAGAAAAGGTGGCATACAAATACAGTTAACTAAATAAATAAATATTTGTGTTCCTCATCTGAGATGAAGCTTGAACAAACACAAACCGTGGAGAAGAGGAGAAAGGGAATAAACAAGAGAGCTGCAATAAAGCAAGCATAATGTTGCATTCTGGCTGTTTCTGCACTGGGCTATTATAGTGCTATTATTCCACTTTCAACATCCTATGGAGTCCTGGAGTTTGCAGTTTAGGGAGGGGCCTTTGAGGGTGTTTGTGGTCTTTGAGGTTCCTCCCTAAACTGCAAACCCCAGGATTCCATAGGATGTTGAAAGTGGAATAATAGCACTATAACAGTGTAGTGCAGAAACGGTCTCTGACTCCTCACCTCGGTGAGACGTTAGGAGCTTTAAGGCAAGCGATACACCGATTCAGTTTCTTATGGGTTAGAGGTAGCTCTGGAAATGGAGGGTTTCTTATATTAAACTACAGAGACATCCCAGGTGATCATACATCAGGCGCCTAACCATTAGTTTCCATTTAAGAAACATCAACCAAGCATTCTGGGTCATTAACCAGCCATCTGACTATCAAAAGGGATGGCTGGCTAGCCACTGTGATTGCTGATCGACTGCATTAGGCATTACAATAAGAATGCTTGATGAAACCAGCACAAGCAGGCAGGCTGTGGAAAAATAGATAAACGGTCCAGAAGTTACCAGGAAAGCAACTGCAGCTACAAAGTGATTTCTACACAGCTTCGCTGGTCTGAGCAATGGAGCCATGTGGAAATGATTGCATTTTTAACTTTAAATTCAGAACACTTTCCTTTTCCTGAGAGTGCGGTTATTTCTGTTGATCTTAATTGTTGAGGTCAAGTTGATTATTCCACCTGTTGAGACATCATTCAGCAAGTGATTCAATGGATCTATGCAAGTTGGGGCTCATGGACAGGATCCTAGGCTTAATTTATTATTGTTTGATATTTATTCACTGACAGCCAGCATGGTTTAGTGACCTGAGTGTTGGGCTATGGCCCTAGAGACCAGGGCCATTTCCGCACTGGACTGTTATAGCGCTATTATTCCACTTGCAACATCCAATGGAATCCTGGGGTTTGCAGTTTCGGGAGGGGCCGGCTGGCCCCTCCCAAAACTGCAAACCCCAGGATTCCATAGGATGCTGCAAGTGGAATAATAGCACTATAACAGTCTAGTGCCAAAATGGTTTCAATTTCCCACTCAGCCATGGAAACCCACTGATGACATTGGGCATGCCACACATTCTCAGCCCCGGAACACCCCATGATAGTCTTGCCTTAGGGTTGCCATAAGTCAGGAATGACTTGAAGGCACACAACAGCTGCATCTGTGCACTAGTTTTGCAGACTCAGACATTTTATGCAATTCACTGGAAGGACACGCTAAGACTTTTGGCTGCTGGAGGTGGAGCAGCAAACGACATCTCCCTCCAGCATCAAAGTCAAGGTGCCTGGTCTCCAATGCCAGCCAACTTAGGTCCTCTCTCGTGCCTATGGTGGGACTGAGAATAGGGTCTCTCCTATGGATCTCAGGATCCAAGCAGGCTAATATGGGGCAACACGGTCCATCAGATAGCCTGGACCTAAGTCATACTTGGTTATACTCAGCCATTTGAATTGTGCCTGGGAACAGATTGGCAGTCAGCAAGGGGCAAGGGAGTTGTACGATCCCTACAGGAAGCCCTGGTGGCACAGTGGTTAAATGCCGGTACTGCAGCCACAAGGTTGTGAGTTCAATCCTGCTGGGCTTCAGGTTGACTCTGCTTTCCATCCTTCCCCAGGTCGGTAAAATAAGTACCCAACATGTTGGGGGCATAGCTTACAACATTGTAAACCACTTATAGAGCACTTAGCACTGATAAGTGGTATAGAAATGTAACTGCTATTGCTATTGCTATTGTAGCCAGTCAAGTTACCTTTAATTCCATCTCTCAGTGCAGAACCTCTGAGAAGGGCATTTTGGCTCGGTGCTTTTCACCATAAAGAAAAACTTGTAATCCAGATCCCATATTTTATTTTGGTAGCCATTGTGGCTAGAAGTTGGCCCCCATCCTTTCCTAAGTGTCTCCCGCATGCCCAAAAGTTTTGCCTGGTGATCTCAGAATTTCTCCCCTTTAGCCAGCAAACTTCTGTGTAGCTTTTCTGAGAGAAGCGATTGCTAATCAGTGCCATTATTATACCACTGTGCCACAGCTGTAGCTTTCACAATATGATTACCAACAGATCCTTCAGCTCCAGCCTGCTTACCAAAGCTCCCTACAGTCTTGTCCAATTGAACAATCCTACCGGGGGCATCACTAAAATAGCCGCTTAATTTAACAACCTTACAAGGCTCTGACATATGGTAAAAGCCTTTCCCCCTCATTTCTTCATTCCACAGCCCCGTTCCTTAAATCAACCACCTTGGTAAAAAAATAGATCTGCTCTGCATGTTCCTTCTCGGTCCAGGCTTTTGAGAGGTTTATTGTCGAGCTGTAGACGCACGTCATTTAATTACACGTTGAGGAATCACCTCTGTTCCCATGCTGGATTAATGCTGATTTGTTTCAGGATTTTATTTTACTCATTCAGGATGCTAAGAGATGCCTCTAGCCTACAGTGCTGCCTTGAATCTATTTCTAATGAGGACAAAACTTTTCCTCCGCTTCGTTTTCCCACGGTAATGCCTACTGCTTTGCTGTCTACCACGATCCAACTCCACCATTATCTGGCGACCATCTCTGGCCAAAATTTCTCAAATAACTGCATTCTCTCTCTCTCTCTCTCTCTCTCTACACACACACACACACACATACACGCACACACACAGCATACAGATATCTTGCATTCAACTTAGAATGAAGACCAGTCCACAGCTACAAATCTGACTTTGGTCTCATTTACTACTGTACGTCTTCCAGATAGGATTTTTTTAAAAAAAAATGAATGAGCAAGCTGGGCTAATTCAGAATTAGGAAAAAAAAAAATCTCCTGTGACAATGGAAAAAGAACTCATTACATTGCCGTTTGCACTAAGCGCCAACCCTGCACTTTGAACAGAATGACTCATTGCAATTGGAGGGGGAAAAAAGTTTTCCTTTTGCAGGCGGAATTTGAAAGAAGGAAAGTCAATGTTCCCAAAATATGTATGCAGAAAGGAGAGAGGGGGAAAGTTGTGTACAGTTTTCTAAGACAGTGGAATTTGCTTTGGGCGAAGAGAGGAAAAGTCTGTATGAAGACAAAAGATCACCAACAAAAGCCGTAGATACAAACTGAGCCCCACTGTTTTTTAGGGACAAAGTTGTTTTAAAATTAAATCATGATTTAGCAATGTGAGGAATTTAGTTTGAAATGGGCCCTTTCAAGGTTCTTCAGTGGTGGTTTCTAAGTGGTACTTGGTCTGCCCCATATTTCTCAAGCTGTCACTGATAAATGATGTAAAGTGTCTCTCAGTTTGTCTAAAATCCAATTTCATGACCAACAGAAAATGAGATGTGGACAGGGGAGAGAGATATTAGGAATTCTGAGGGATATAACATATAAAAAAGGGGGAAAGTGAGGTCTGGAACAGATCAAGGCACTTGGTTAGTATGTGACCGTAGGCATATTGCAAGAAATTCTAAGGAAGAGTTCCCAGGTGGGACTCAACAGGTGCAATAGGTTTCTTATCTCAATAGAACGAAAAGAGTGTAAAATATTATTGTGTGCCTGCATATGTGTGTGTGGCATCTATATCAAGTTTAATCAAGGTAGCATCTTTTAAAACAGCCCGTCTCCAGCCGTACCTCAAAGGCTGTCCACCCCTGCCCATGAGGGTGCTTCCTTGTTCTATGGGACGGCTCTACAAGGGATTCCTATATCCGGCAGGGATCTGGACTCAGTGACCCGTGGCTGGGAGATTCTATATTGGATACCACCATATGGCACAAGCAGCTGAATGTTGCATGAGGGAGCACCGCTGTACGTAATTGGAAGTGACAGAAGGAACGGAATGAGATCTGACGTCTGCTGGAGGACTTTTTCCCCTAGTGAAAAATCTACTTGTTCTTTTCCTCTGGGAGTTATTTACATTTCAAACAAACTCCCCCCCCCTCTTTTTTAGTTGCAGCAGTGGAGATCTTTTCTCTCCCTTCAGTGGCAAAACTATCTAATGAATTTTCTAGAACACGCAACTGCTGGACCAGTCGGTTCCTGGAAAACAGACCAACCAAGTTAGCAAACAAAGATTGTGTGTGGTCATTTCTGCACTACACTGTTATAGTGCTCTTATTCCACTTTCAGCATCCTGTGGAATTCTGGGGTTTGTAGTTTCTTGAGGTCAAAGAGTTCTCTGGCTAAGAAGTCTACATGTCCCTCCCTAAACTGCAAACCCCAAGATTCCCTAGGAGGTTGAAAGTGGAATAATAGCACTATAACAGTGCAGTGCGGAAATGGCCCATGTTATGTGGGGTGGGTGGATGAGAATGATTCAAAAGCAAGCCAACAACATTCTTCCGACTTAATCCCAAGGATGCAATTAATTACTAATATATATATATATATATATGCTTTTAATGTATTTAATGTATTGTTGTAGTTGCAGTACTGCCTTGATCCATGGGGAGAGGTGGGATATAAATAAATTTGTTGTTGTTGTTGTTGTTGTTGTTGTTGTTGTTTGTTGTTGTTGTTATTATCATATACTCTCTCACACACACACATATACATATATACGTATACATATATATGGTGGGGGGAGGCAGAGAGAGAGCCAGAAAGAGGTGAGTAACACAGAGAACTGAAAAATATAACACAAGCAAAACATTTCCGCTTCCACATTCTTTCATTGCTAAAGAAGAAAATACCAGCTGGATCTCGAGAATACAAGCTAAAGATCTGGGAGGAAAAAGCTGGAAATCATGCCCTATAAGGAGCAGCTAAGGGACCTAGGAATGTTTAGCCTGACGAAAAGAAGGTTAAGAGGTGATATGATAGCTATGTTTAAATATTTGAAAGGATGACATATTGAAGATGGAGCCAGATTTTTCTGCTACTCCAGAGACTTGGACGTGGAGCAATGGATTCAAACTGCAGGAAAATAAATTTCACCTAAACATCAGGGATAACTTCCTGACAGCCAGAGCCATTTGACAGTCGAATATGCTGCCTGGGAGTGTGGTGGATTCACCTTCTTTGGAAGTTTTTAAACAGAGGCTGGATGGCCATTTGTTGGGGATGTTCTGAGTGTGTGTTCCTACATGGCAGGGGTTGAACTTGATGTCCATCGTGGTCTCTTCCAACTGAACAATTTTACGAAGCTGCTGTTTCCTTGTGGCTGCAGTAAAGGAGTTGGATAGTTCTGGCACCTTGCGGTCTTCTCTGCCCTCTAAATCACTGAGCAAGCCCACACGTGACTTTTCAAACAGGCTTGTGTGTCGAGAAACACATTGGCTGGGTGGAACTGCATGGAGAGAGCATTATGCTCCATCCTGTGTGATGTGGGATCACAGCCAAATTCAAGTTTTACTTCATCTTCCAAATTCTTTATCCTACTTTTAGAGCAATGTGAACATTTACTTTAGAGGAATTTAAAATGTATGAAGCACGCTAATATATTCATTTCCCCCCAATGTTTGTATACAAATATGCGACTCTTTGAAAGTTATCCCCCGAAGAGATGCAAATGGCTAAGTACTAGTCACTTCTCTTATGAAAAACAAACTAAATGCAAATAGACCACTATTAGTTTCTAGATATATGGGGGGGGGTCCGAATGTTTACAAGCCTCTCCTCCGATCACAGAAACGTCCTCCATGATGAATGTTTAATCTCAAGAAAGAAACATGAAGTGTGCTTAGCTTCTTTTAACAGTAACTGGAATTCACTTGACCGTTACCGTTCTGCACAAATCTACCCAGATCTAAGTCCCATTGAGTTCAGCCTAACATAAGGGCAATAGAATCGAACCCTCACCGTGATAAAACTGAAGCATTACCAGTAGAGGAGATCTAGAATCCTTGATTGCAAATATTACCAACTGTTTGGTGGCACAGGAAGGGTTAATTGGTGTTTAATTCACTTTTCTAGATAGCTCCACTTTTAACTTGGCAGTTCATGGCTAGAGAAAGATTGGCAGCTCTGACTTGATAGGGGGAGTTCATTTTCCTGTTGCCAAACTTCTTTTAATGTCCTTCTAAGGCCCTTTTTGCACGGGCCTTTTCTCGCGCGACAGCCCCGTGAGCCTCGCGGGAGTGGGAGCGTCGCTCCGCACGACGCACTCCCACTTCCGCCGGGCTCACGGGGCTGAAGCGGCGCGAGCGCGGGTTTTTTGATTTTCGCTTCGAAGCGAAAATCACCCGCACTCGCGCAACGCTCCCGGCGCCCGCGCGCACTTACCTCTTGTGCGGAGCGTCGGGGAGCCGGTCGGGTCGCACTTCCTTCCCTCCGCCCCTGCGGAAGGAAGGGACGGGACGGGGCACTAGCGTGACGGGCGCGACACGTCCTGCTTCGCGCACGCGCGCGCGGGGGGCGGATGCAACAAGCTCCTTTCTCGCACGTGCAGGGGGCGATGGACGGGACAGGCTCCTTTCTCACGCGCGCGGGGGGGGATGGACGGGACAGGCTCCTTTCTCGCGCACGCGGGGAGGGATGGATGGGACAGGCTCCTTTCTCGCACGCGCGGGGGGGATGGACGGGACAGGCTCCTTTTTCGCGCGCGTGGGGGGGATGGACGGACACGCGAGCCGCCGCCGTCTCCGGGAGGCTGCCTCTTCCCCGCTTGTTCCTTTGCCTGCGGAAGGAAGGGGGGGAAGCGGCAGCCTCCCGGAGAAGGCTTCTTGCGTGAGCCGCCCTCCTCCATCGCGCGAGCACCGGCGCTGCGAAAAGGGCCTAACTCTTACTACGGGAGGCTGGTTATCCCTATACAGTTCATTTGTCTTTGTTTGCATCTGCGCTGTATAAAATTTGGGAATCCATCTTCCATTGGGCTCACCCATGCAGGGAGGGGTGCACCCTATCCCGGGAAATGTGTTATGCAGCTACAAAGATCATCATGTTCTTCCAGGTCCAGGAAAAACAATGAATATTTTTGTAAAGTGTTCTCCTCATATGCACAGTTTGCAAAGTATTCTGGGGAACCGTTGTGCACATAAATGCATGGGTTTTTTCAACATAAAAACCTGCATTTTGAGATCAGGAACATACATATCTATCATGCAGAAAAACTACATCTTCTTTCTCTGCAGAATAATTCCTTGGAACAGTTCTTAGATGTGTGAATATTAGGGATGAATTCTACAAAACATCTCACTGATGCTTTTATCTCAATAGATTCTTGAGTTTCTTGAGTGTCAAATAACCTGTTTCTCACTCCAGAAATGAATAACAATGAACATTCTTTCAAACTTTAAGCAAAACTACAGTCACCCTCTAGATATGAAGGAATATTGCCCAGAGACACTCCCTTGGGCCTGGAGGAACTCCCAATGAGCTGAAACCATAAGTTTTCCAGGCTTCCAGCTCAAGTGGAGAACCTCTACTGGTCTGAAGATGCTCTCCTCCCATCTTCTTCCCTGTGTTAAGGGCAAGAAAAGTGACAACTAAGGAAGCAGGGTTCTTTCAGCTCTATGCAAATTGTGTATAAGTACATAAATCATGCTTGAGTAGGTCTACCTGGCTTGGACCATTTCCGCACTACACTGTTATAGTGCTATTATTCCACTTTCAACATCCTGTGGGATTCTGGGGTTTGTAGTTTACTGAGGCCAAAGAGCTCTCTGGCTGAGAACTCTAAATGCCCCTCCCTAAACTGCAAATCCTAGGATTTTATAGGTTGTTAAAAGCGGAATAATACCACTATAATAGTATAGTGCAGAAATGGCCTTGGTTATCTAGAATTTGGAAGTAGGAGTTTGCCACATTCTAGGGAAAGATTTTTTGTCATGTTCAGGTGGATGGGAGAGAGGATTTAAATCCTGGGGGAACTCAGATCAAAATCCCAGATGGAAAATGAGGGACAAGGGCACAAGATTTGTCTCTCCTCTGGTGTGTATGTGCGTGCATGCACACTTCAGAAGGCACCCAGACATTCATACTTTCAAGCCAGGGAGTATGACATTAAATAGCTTGGCATCACTGGCTGGAGCCTGAAATGGTGAGAATTAACCGGTACAGTGAGAGGTATTTCAGGTTTTTCACAGAATCCTGGGCTAATCCAAATTCAGCAGGGAGGAAGTGAAGAAGGCAGAAGACGAGAGTTTCTCCTAAGTAGCAGAAATGGAGAGTGAGTTAAAGGGAGAAGAAAAACCAGCTGAGCTTGACGCAGGTCCTGACTGATAGTGCTATTCACTGGGGAAGGATAAAAGCAGAGCTCTCCAGCACTCCGCCGAGGAACCTGAGATTAAAGAATTTATTGACTCTGATGGCAAGAACAGAGTATTCCTTGGATGACAAACTGGGCTTCTCCGTGTATTTGAGCATCAAAGATTGCAGAAGGAAGCGCTTTGTAAGTTTTAGCTTTTCATTCCGCAGAAAGCGGAGTCAGGGTTGCTGTGAGTAGTTTATAGTCGGTTCCACCCAGGCATATAGGAAATAATGTAAGTCAATACACAAGGGAGGAAGACCACTTCAGAAGAAAGGAAAGGGGTGTTAAAATATTGGAGGGCCATCTCAACTATGGGAGGGGGGCAAGGGGGAGCTCCACACAGTTTGGCCATTTCTGCACTGTGGCCATTTCTGCACTAGCCTGTTATAGCGCGATGATTCCACTTTCAACATCCTCTGGAATCCTGGGGTTTGCGGTTTCGGGAGGGGCCAGCTGGCCCCTCCCGAAACCGCAAACCCCAGGATTCCAGAGGATGGAAAGTGGAATCATCGCGCTATAACAGGCTAGTGCAGAAATGGCTTGTGTTTCCATCTCAGCAGACTTCAGTAGATCCAAAATGCTGCACCCAGATTATAGGAGCGGATTATAGGAAGCATATGACCCCCTTGCTGAAACGATTCCACTGGCTGCCAGTCTGTTTCCATGCTGAATTCAAAGTTCTGGCTGTGATTTTTAAAGACCTATAGGGCTTGGGTTCAGATTATTTGAAAAATTGCATCACCTCACATGAGCCTGTATAAACCGTAAAATGTGCATGGGAAGGCTTTGGCTATTTCTGCATTGCACTGTTATACTGCTATGATTCCACTTTCAACATCATGTGGAATTCTGAATTGTAGTTTACTGAGGTCCAAGAGCTCTCTGACTGAGAATTCAAAAGCGCTTCCCTAAACCACAAACCCCAGGATTCCATAGGAGGTTGAAAGTGGAATAATAACACTATAACAGTGTAGTGTGGAAATGGCCTAAATCTTCTCCACCCTTAGTTGAAGCATGGAGTTAGAAGAACTTTCAGAATACTGAAAGTTCAATTGAAGAAATCACACTTCAAAAAAAAAAAAAGATAAGCAAAATTTAATCACCAGAAAGAGAAGATTGTAAAGAGAGGCATGTTTCTGTCAACTTTTTGTCTCATTTGACAGAAGATACAGAAATGTTGTTTTGGGTGAGTGCCCTAAAGTACTTTGTAAAGCACTTTAATTAATAGAAATGCAGCCTGAGTGATAATGTCAAGCAGACAGAATTAATGAGCAGCATAACTCCAATTAAAGCTTTTGGAAGAAGGTGGAAGCAAACAAACGCCAGTCTCAAGATGTATTTTATTGCTTAAGCCAAAAGCTGTTGCTAAAATTGCCAGGTACAAATTACCACGGCCCATTATATGCCATTATAAGCACTGTTTTTCTCATTCTTCTAGGTGTGTGTGCGTGCATGGGAAAAGAGAAACTTCTGCTTTCTTGTTCATGTTTTTGTTTGCTTTTGCATTTGCATTTTCTGTTAATTACAGCTTCATTTCATTCCATTTCTACATATCTTTCCAAACTTTTAGATTTAAAGAAGTCAACAATGAAAATAAGTAACACAGAGGTGTTGTTTTTCTCCTGTACAAAATTCCCAGTGCTTTTGCACAAAAAAAGGAGGGGGCAGCCTGAAAATGCAAAATTCCCTACTCTTTCCAGAAACCCATATTTTTGTGTAAAAGTGCCTTTTTTCTTTTTTTGAACAGCAAAAATCTAATTTTGAAAACATGAACACATGGCTATCTTGAAAAAGGAGGAGCATGCATGAAAAATATGGTGGATGAAGAAGAATAAGGACAGACTTCTTTCTTCTTTGTGTCTTTGGTTGCTTTTGCATCTGCACTTTTTCCAAATACATCATCATTTCATCCCAGTTTTGCATGATATGCTGTAGGCTATATTTCAGAGGAACAAACTGGCAAAACCACCTCTGAGTATTCCTTGCCTAAGAAAACCCTAGGAAATTCGTGGGGTCATCATAAGTTGACCGGGGCACTCCCAGGCACACGCATGCATGCATACAAACACACAAGAGTGGGGACCCTTGATGTCCCACAAACACCCTGTGGGACCTCCTAAAGCAGTAGGACTTAACTCCCCCCTCCCCGCCTCTAATTTCTGTTCTACTCTTCCTATATTTATTTGCCTAATGCACAGATTTGGGTGCATTTTAAAAAAAAATATCAAAGAATTGCATCACAAAATTTGGAGGCATGCAAAACCATAGGGTTAATGTGCTCTGATTCACTCATTAGCTCAGGAAGTGTGAATTAGGTTGGATTGTATTACAATTACTCAGAGCCATCAAGTTATCACACATCAGGAGATAAACACAGAAGTTGTTTTCATCCTCTCTTCCTTCACAGGTGATTGTTTTTGAATAAGCACATAAAGACCCAGTGATCTTCTGCATTTTATTCATCCCCAAAGGGAGGGGGGAAACAAGTTAAAAGAAAATGCACCTCCTTGCTTGCTTGACAGCTAAGAGCCAAGTCGATTCTTGCCAAGTAGAGTTGGCCCTCCACATTTGCTAGGATTAGGAGCACAGAACCCTCACAGAAGTGGGAAAAATTGCAAGTATCAAAATGGGTATGTATGTCTGTAAGAAGGGGGCCAACCATGGGAAGGGGGAGGACAGACACCCAGGGTCCAAACCTCATCCAGAAAGGAGAAGGAAGGCATGGGTGGGTTGGCATTGCAGCCCTATACTTCTTCTCTCTCCCCCATTTCCTTCCTTGGGTGTGAGAGGGGCACTTGGAGAGGGTTTGTAGTGCTGAGAAATTGGGCTGCAAGCTCTCCTTAGCTGGCCAGGTAAAGCCTAGTGGTGGTGAATGAGAACCAGAGGGAGGCTTTTAAAGGGATTCATGGTCTGATTGGAGCCAAGGAGAGGGAAGGTTCCCATGAAAAAGAAGTGCCTGATGTCAGGAGTTGGAGAAACTTGCCAATCATCAAATCTGTCAAAGTCAAACTTGCAAATGTGGAAGGACACCTGTACTGCAAAGAAAGAGAAAAAAATGCAAAGAGAGTTAGAGAGCATCCTTAAATCTGGATAAATGACAGGTTTGGATGTATTCTGGGCAACTAAGCACAGCTAAATCCACAGTGGCCAATCTTTTAATCCACAGTAAATATCATAGCAAAGCAACATCAAATGGCAACCGGGAAAAAAACAAAACCAAAATTTCAATTTAAGTTCACGCTGTCTATGCATGACTTATCCAGGATAAGGAGTCGCTGAGAATTTCCTCCATCGGTCACTGTAAATGGTAATAAGGATTCTGCCTCTAGACTTGACACATCAGTGATGTGCCCAGTAGATTCAGGTGGCTTTCGTGAATTTTGAAAGTCCTGTTCTTGTTCAAATACAGACTCTCTTTCAATCGCTTCTGAAAATCCTTTCAGCTGCTTATTACTAAGGAAGGCTGTCTCGTCTCCATTTGGCTTCAAGGGGAGTACTGGGCTCAGTGACATAACCAAAGGAGCAGTCAACCTGCGTCTTGAAGACATCTCTGAGCTTTGCCACCAAGCTGATTAGAGCAGTCTTTGAATAGGCTAGACTTCTCAGCTCTTGTCCATCCTGAACCATAATGGGTGGGTTGAAGGGAGGGATAAGCAAAAAGGAGGAAAAAAAATAATTCCAGTTCATAAGTCCATGGATTTTCAAGGCAGTAGTAACAGATAAAATAGAAATCAATTCTGGAAAAGTGTTTCTCCCAGGGGTGGGAAAAACACAGCCTGGGGTTGTAGGAAACCTGTGGGTACTTATTTATGCCTCCTACCCTTTGACCCCCCCCCCAAAGCTCCCCAGAACCCTCGCCAACATCATGGGGATGACAAAATACCACAAAATAGTACACCACCTCTCCTGCTGTGTCGGCTTCATCCTTCCAAATCTGTAAAAACTGGACTCCAAATCCAGCCAAAAGCCTGAGGAGTGCAAACCAGAATTAGACTTCCAAGCAATCCAGATTATACTTTTGGCCAATGTTCTCCATGGCAGGAACAAGGGGATGGGCAACACTCCTCCTGCCCGCTCTGCAGTTGCCTACCTCTGCTCCAAAAGCAAACACTGATAGGCTGAACTCCGATGATGATGATGATGATGATGATGATGATGATGATGATGATGATGATGATGATGTTATACTGTTGCAAGTTAGACTCACGCCTTTTTAACTATCTCCTATTCACATTTCAGACCATCAATAAGCCCTTGGAGCCCAGTCACCTTTTTCTGCTGACTTGCAAGCCATGCTTTTCAGTATGTCTTCCTGGTGCAGGTACATCACACACATCCATGAAATAGACAAGCGTTGGTGCCATATTCAGATGCATTTCTGCATGCCCGTGGGGAAAAAAGGAAGTAAAACCCAGCCATATGCAAACCTGAGTAACTCAGAACCATACCAATCCCAAAAGCCGATGCTTCTCCAGCTATATTGTCCGGACTACTTCAGGGGCAACATTTGAAACACTTCCAGGTGTTGCATCTGCTTTATTAAAAAGCAGGAAAGACCCCACTGCAAAAGGAAAGCAATTTTGTGAAATGGTTTATCAACTGTGGTTGTGTGTCCCCCTGAGTTAAGTGGTTTTGAAGGGTAGATTATTAGGCTCAAAGCAGAATACTTTTTAAAGTTTCTTTAGCAAACTCAACTGCTTCTTCCTGAAGGATTTCTGGGCATTTTTAAAACGTCCCTATTATCTTTTCCAGGGACAATAACTGGAATCCTTTTGGTGGCATGCACCTTTGTAAGGTCCCTTACACACACAGTTGTACCATTTTGGCCGTTGGATAATGGATATTTTCAGATCATGGTTGCATAGGCACAGCTCTACAAGAGTAATCATTGCACAGGGGCATAAATCCTATTGTTCTGAGCATTCTTCAAAGGCAGCCCCAAGTAGAACACATTACAGCAGTCTGAACAGGATGAAACAAAGCCATGTGCCACCATGGGCAGATTCAGCATCTCAAGGAATGGGCACAACTGGTGTACAAGCTTTAAAAGTATAAAAATGTTCCTGGCCACTGCAGAAACCTGGATTTCCAGGTTCAAAGTTGAATGTGACTTCATCTAAGAAGGTTGAATCCCTGGTCCCTGATCTGTCTTCTGACTGACCAGCAGCACTTCCATCTTGGGTAGATTAAATTTCATTTTTTTTCACCCTCATCTAGTCCATTACTAATAACAAGCGTTATTGCTGGTGATGTTTCTTACCTGTCCCTCCCCATAGAGAGCAACAAATTAGACACATAACTCTAGTTAAAAGGGAACGTAAAACCAATACATATTAAAAACAATCAATCATGTCACAGAGGCCGTACCCTCCATGGGAACGGATATATTAAACACCCCCACCTGCATGACCTCTCAAGCTCGCCCAATGCCTCTCAGGTAGGAAGAAAGGTCTTTATTTTAAGATTAAAGAGTCCTTAGCCAACGAAAATGGACACAGCACAAGCTTTAGGATACAGGCTTTGGTAAGATTCTGGAAGACGCTTGTAGGATGAGGAGCCCAAGCAGAGATAGGTTGGGTGCATCAAAGACTTTAAGGAGCAGGCAGAAACAGAAACAAAGAAAAAGAAAAAGAAGGCACAATTTTTGACGGGACCTAATTCATTTTTCGTACAATTGCTCATTGACAATGCTGTTCTGGAGATTCATAATCCTTTGCCATTTTTTTTTTTTAAGTCCCAAGATGTTTACTGGCTGGCTGTCCCCTGCAGCAAAATTGCAACGTCTCCGAAATATTATTTACAAGCAATTTCTCTGTCTTTCTTTTGGCTGTCTCATGACACAGATTTAGCAGGAAGGATAAGCATGAAAAAGAGATGTCGACATTGCAAGAGGAACAGATGCTAAGTGGCTTTTAAGCCCAAGCTGCACTCCGCACGACTACTTGTAGCTTCACCCACATTGCACTGTGATTAGCGGTGGACGAGACCATTTGGTCACAAATTACATGGGAGCTGAAGCGATTCTGAAGTGGAGAAAGAGAGGCTTTTGTGAGATGTGTAGGAGAATTATTTATTTCAATTTCATGGATGCAGGCATCAAATTTGCCTTGCTTGCTTCCATATTGTTATGTCAACCATCTCTGTCCATCTACCTACCTTCCTATCACTTTTTTCTCCTAAATGGAACTGAAAGTGGCTTGCAACAGAAATTAACACAGAACATCTAAAACAACACAGGGTATTAAAAAGCATCAAACCATACGTCCAATTGAAACACTACTTTTAAGACCTTAGCAATTAAAGCACTCAGAACACATTTTACACACCCAAATCACACACTTAATTACATATCACTCTACCTTAGTCCCAGATTTCATTTAAAAGAACCAAAAAGCATCAGAGATATTTCAGTGAATAGCAATTTCAGGGATCAAAAACAAATACCCATGAACACTCTAGAGGTCCTCTAGTTTATCATCAGTCCAGCAAATATAATGAGATTTTTTTGGACTCCAGAAATTTCTGCTGCTAGATAGCATATGGGGATGTGTAGGCTTTAAGCAACATACAGAAATTGAGATGCAGTATGATGTTTTACAAAGATATGGTGCAATGATGCATTGTCCTTCGGATTTTTAATCGACATTTCTATTAATGTTGGCCTCCAAAGAAGGCCGTTGAAATATATGCATGGGTTAAAACACGTTGGGCTTGTTTTAAAATAAAAAAAATAAACACCATGCACTGAGCACTTGGAGATATATCTCCCCCTTTCTTCCCAGACTCCATTGCATGCTAGTATTTACCTGTATTGCTCAAAGCAGTACACCATGTGGCTCACAAGGGAGTTACCTACTCCTTTCCCACACTAGACTTTTATGGCGCTATGATTCCACTTGAAACATCCTATGGAATCCTGGGGTTTGCAGTTTCAGGAGAGGCTGGCCAGCTCCTCCCGAAACTGCAAACCCCAGGATTCCATAGGATGTTGAAAGTGGAATCATAGCGCTATAAAAGTCTAGTGCGGAAATGGCCCTTGTTTTTGCTGTGTGTCTTTGAATCATTTCCGACCTATGGCAACCCTAAGGCAAACCCATCACAGGGTTTTCTGGGGCTGAGAAGGTCTGACGCACCCAAGGTGACCCAGTGGATTTCCATGGCCAAACTGGGACTCTCACCCTGGTTTCCAGGGTCATCGTCTGATGCTCAAACCACACCGTGCTGGCTCCTTATAACCAGAAAATTGGCAAAAACACGGGAAGGGGGATCAGGAACTGTTTTGATAAATCGTATCACCTCCTGATTAAACAGGAAATTCCAAGCCATAGCTGCTAAAGATCTCTCACCACCTAATTTAATAGACAATATGAAACGGTGAGTGTGCATTTGAGCACCATTCAGAATCCCATATCGTAGCTATTTTTTATTCTCGGTACAACAGTCATTGTTTTATCTCTCTCTCTCACACACACACACACACACTCACACACCATTTTCATAATCATTTGGTAATTCAATTCATCTCTGAAGCACATTAATTATCACCTGACATCAACACTCTTACAATATGTTCCAGATCTGAGCAAGTAAAATAACATGAGGGTTTCAGACTAATGAACAGATGAACAAGGGAAAAGGGGGAGAAGTTCACACGTTAGCCGCGGAAGTAGGAGCATGAAGGAGAGAAAAACACTGATGTTCGAGACAAGCGCATAAGCTGGTCTTTAATTTAAAAGGTTACCTTTGCTCTTCTCCCCCACCCCCCACCCCAAGAAAATGTATTCATATTACGTTTCATGGTCTAACATAATACTTTGACATTGAAATACTCAGTCTGTGGTTTCAAGCGGAGCTGGAAAATCATTATTTGGAGGTTTTTTTAATGAACATTTTTGGAAACATGGATGAATTATTTTTTTTTTTGCTTTATGACAAACATTAGAAATATTAAGGTGAGGACCTGGAAGAGAGCCTTTGTCCCATTTGTGGAATTCACTCCTGCTGGAAGTTTGGTTCGCCTCCTGTTTCCTTTCCTTTTTCTGGAAAGCTAAGGATATTTCCACACTACACTGTTATAGTGCTATTATTTCACTTTCAACATCCTGTGGAATTCTGGGCTTTGTAGTTTCCTGAGATTAAAGAGGGCTGAGAATTCTAAATGCTCTTCCCTAAATTGCAAACCCCAGGATTATTCCATAGGAGGTTCAAAGTGGAATAATAGCGCTACAGTGCAGAAATGGCCTAAGAGCCTTTTGATTGAAAATCTGTGTAACAGAAAGGGTTTGTGATGACGCTGCTTTTTGTTTTTATCATGACCAATGTTCTATATTGTTTGAACCTTGTTTTTAATTGTGTGTACGCATGTGGTGTGACTTCAGGTTGTTTCCAACTTTTGGAGACCCTAAGGTCTATTTGGGAGAGCCAGTGTGCCGTAATGGTTTGAGGGTCTTCCTACAACTTTGGAGAACAAGGTTGGACTCCCTGCTTGACCATGGAGACCTGTTGGGTGCATCACACACTCTCAGCCCCCAGAAAACCCCATGATAGGTCTGCCTTTGGCTCACCATAAGTTGGAAGCAACTGAAAGGCAAATAACAACAAGGAAAAACCAGTCCTAGGTAGGGTATGCTTTGTCCACTCCTCTTCTAGATTAATATGTTTATAGGTTTGACAATCAATGGGGGGAAAAGAATGATGATTCCTCCTCCCCATTCTCCCTCCAACCCATTGTTTTATGATTTACATGATTTACTGGCTTTTATTTCATGAGCTGCTATGCTAATTCCCAGATGATCCATAGAACACAAGCAACACCCATCACGGTTTTAAGTCTGACCATAAATTCCAACCCTTTGACAATTTAAATACTTCCTTGAGACACATCCGGAGGTTTTCTTGTGATGAATAATTAGGACATTATCCTAAAAAGAAGAGACTTCTTAAATTACATTGCACAAACCAAAGGAATAGTGGTAATGACATTTTCCGGCATAAACCTCCCATGAATATGACATAAAAAAAATAAATGTCAGTAGCCTGGAATATAATACAAAGTTTCATTGAACAGCCAAGCATGAAACATTATTAAAATAAACCCATTTAATTTCAAAGTTTTACAGTTCACCTAGGAGCAGAACCGATCGGTTGCTAGAAAGGAAGGGGGGCGGACATAGAAGAATCCAAGAATAGCAGGGAAACATTCCTTAAATAAATGCAGAAGTTATTCCAGCAAATAGGAAGGCGGGGGGGGGGTGAAGATCTGCCGAAAGCCAGCTGTAATTCATTTAATATACAGTGGAGAAAAAGGACTAGATTGAGAGCATCATTAATAAAAGATTGACACGTTGTTTACTCATTTGCTTTGAACTAAAGAGAAAAATATCCAAAAAAAGAAGCCAAAAGAGAGAAAGAGGGGAAAATATTCCAGACACACAGCTTCGTAATGAAGAAAACAAAACAAGCTTGCTTTCTTTAAAAAAGAAAAAAGAAAGAAAGAAAGCATGCCCGACGTGTCATGGGAGGCTCTTGTAGATGCTTAAAGATTCAGAGAGCGGAAAGGAAATGAGAATATGAAATACGGATTTTGGAATCCAGGATTTTATTTCACAGAGATATAAAAACCGCTGTTTTAACTAGGGAGAAGCTAAAACTCAAGGAGAAGTGCAAGAAGCCAAATCCAGGCAGAATTCAAGGTCTTGTAATCCAAACAAGCAATATTTTCAAGCTCTGATTGCAGCATTCTGGAAACTTTAAAAACAAAACAACCCCAGTGGTTATGCTGCGATGGCCATCATAACAGGGGCCATTCCGCACTAGACTGTTATAGTGCTATTATTCCACTTTCAACATCCTATGGAATCCTGAGGTTTGCAGTTTAGGGAGGAAATCTTGGAACCTTTAAGGCCCGTCCCAAAATTACAAACCCCAGGATTCCATAGGATGTTGAAAGTGGAATAATAGCACTATAACAGTCTAGTGTGGAAGTGGCCAGGCTCTCCCATGTTTCAAAGATGAAAGTTAAGATACATTTGAACGAGCAACATCATAGTGTGGTCAAGATGGCAAAAGTTATGAATGAGGAAAAACCCACAAGCCAAGAGAGGCTGCAGATGCTGGATTTTGCCTGAGCCCACTGGAAAGGGCAAGATTCTGTCTCCTTACAAAATGCACTTCGAGCTCAGTTTGCAGCAAGTAAAGTAAGGTGAGGACAAAAGGGGAAAGTGGGAGAAGGAGAGTAAGGCTGGGATGTTTTGAATGCAGCCGAAAAAATGGGATGGCAGAGAATTAATCAGGACTGTCCCAGCCAAATTGGGACAGGAATAGAAGGAAGTTCTATTTCCAGTGGCACGGTGTATCAAAAACACAGCACTGTTTATTGGCATTTATCCCAACTCAATCATCATGAATTCAGACTGAACACCTAGGTTCCCTGTTAGAGCAATATTAGAGGAATTCCAGGAAACATCAAGAGACTGGGGATAAGAGTGAAATCGGATGTCGACAAAATACCACCCAATGAGCTATTGGCTGAATCCTATTTTAAGTCCCAATTAGAGCAGATCCATTGAATCAATTCTGGCATGATGACTTGACTTATGGGTGAATCTCATTCATTTGATGTTCCCACTCTCCTTTCGATGAACAACAGGATTCAGTCCATTAGGTGATTTAAAGTTACAATATGTGCCGTCAAGTCTCCTGCCGACTAATGGCAACCCCACGGATTTGATAGGTTTTTCTTAGGAAATACTCAGAGATGGTTTGCCATTGCTTTCCTTTGAATATAGCCAACAGCCCCTGGTATTTCCCAGTGATCTCCTTTCCAAATTCTAAGCCAGCCTGTCCCTGCTTAGCTTTTGAGATCTGATCGGATCTGGTATTCTCAAGATATTTAGACAAATCATTCTGTCACTTGCCAGTTTCTATTTTCAATGTAATCCCGGTTGCTTTTTGTTTGCTTGTTTCTTTTGGGAGTCAATGTCATTTGAATCGTGTCTTGTTTCCATCTCCCTTTTCTCAATGGTTTTGTTGCTGACATTGTTGTCATTTTGCTCTAAGGAAATAGTGATTTTCACATTGTTATAGATAAAATTGAAGTCTCCTCCAATGATGTTTCCTCTAAAGGAGGGACCTTGTCAAATACAGGTGTGTCATCATAAAGTAGGGTTCAACTCTAATGGGATCAAGAACCTCATGATAGAAGAAAAAATAGTGGTTGCCATAGCTTCCTTTTGTACTTTCTGATACAGTTTAGGTACATGCTCTTTCTTTCTTATCACCTGATGTCATCTTACTTTCATGTCACAAAAAAAATTGCTTTTGGTGTGCTCGTCTGTCTTCCTCTTGCTCTCATTGGGAAAATAAATGCTGAAGAAAGGTCTGATGGTCAAGTCTGATGGATCTTGACATGTCCACCGCTTTCATGGTGCCCCATTGTGTTGTAGGAGCCTTTATTGTGCAACAGGACACCTTGTGTAGTGCCCTGCTGTGCCGTGAGGGCCTCCCCCACCCTTGCACTTGTCTGCTATTCTCTAACACATTTGTGTATCATATCGTCAGCATAGTGGATGTTCTGCATCTCAGCTGATGATACACAATCTCAGCCAACACGTTTTTCTATGGAGAATAATTCCTTCACAACACTTCAGGACACTGAATGCCAGGAGAAAATTGTGCAAAACTCTCGCTGGTCTATTAGCCTTCCCAATGGGGTTTCAGAGCCCATTTTTTTTTTGACCTGGGAACAAATAATTTCAAACATTATTTCCATTCTTACAAAGCATACATCAGTCATATGCACATCAACTCAGCGGTGAGTCCCTTTGCAACAATCCTCCCACTTGCAAAATGGAGCTCAACTTATGCCAGTTCGAGACTCTGTCTGTCTGTCTGTCTGTCTGTCTATCTATCTATCTATCTATCTATCTATCTATCTATCTGGTTGCCTAGGATTCAACATGTGAAAAACAAAGCAGGCAAACAAGCTATTGAAGTCTATTTTCCTTGAGGAAGATCTGGATTAAAACATTTTCATCTCCGGCGCTGTAGAGATTTCCCTCTTCAGGGCCTGCTGACCGACTACCTTAATCAAAGGATTCAGAACCAATTAGCTAATCTGTATCACAGGAGGAAGCAACTCCACATGACTTATTCAAATTATTTTCAAGAAGGAGAAGGGGGAAAAGGTCTCTTACATTCTTTTGTTAACTGTGCTGCTGAAGTTTATTAGCTTCAGTCCCAGAAAATCAGGTTAACTCCATAACAATCTACTACTGTCGAGGTCAGCTTTCTCCCTACCACCTTCTCTATTCTTGATGTTTTGGGCTGGAATTCTCTTTGCTCCCAGTCCCAGCTTCCAAAGCTCTTCCTGTTTGGGAACCATGGGCATTGTAGTCCAATAGGTCTCCAGGACACTAACTCAAGGAAGGCAGTTCAAATCCCTTAACTGTACATACAATTGCACCTTTCAAAATCAACTGGCCATTAATTTATGTTCAGGATCCCAGACAGTGCCTTTAAAATTCAATACCTTCTATAGCTCCTTCCAATGACCCTTCCAAGGCGCTGAACATTACAACCAAAATAGGTTGTATGACTCCCTTTAAAATCTGTGGGACTGGGGGAAACCACAGTCCATTCCTTGCTGCACTGACATGGAGGCATCTGGCCACCTCTGTTGACCACATATGGTGCCAAATGCAGCTGGAATACAGACAGAAATAGCCAGATGTTTCTCCAAAAAACCCCACCACCCCAGCATATCTAAAACTGTAGTTCTCACTGAATCACAACCTGGCTGGAAGATGTCCGGGTCTTGTAGAATACTTTTCCCCTTGCGCAAGCCACCGTGGAATTTATTTTATTGTTCAGCCGGAACAATTGCTATGCATTTCTGATGTACTTGTAGAACAGCAATTAAAAGCTGGCGTCAGGCTTCCCTCATCAATTAAACATCATCAAGGATGACCAGATTTCATTTGTTGAAAAATATTGTTTTGTTACTGTTTCCAATTTTTCTCCCCCAGCTTTCTGTTTCTCTTGAGGAGTCTCTGGCTAGATTCCAAATGTGTCGAGTATTTCCATCTCACTGCTGGTTCTCATGGTGATGGTAATCAAACAGTGGACGCAGTGATCACTTGACAGCTGGAATGCTTGAAAATGTAGTTGCTGGTTGGCTGTCCCTGCTCAGATGGCACTGAGCTCCCTGATCACACTGCAGTTTTTATAAGCCTCAGAGAGTCTGTTAGTTGGGCTGGTCATGCAAATTGACTGACTTATGGTGCCCTCAAGGTGAACCTCTCATGGGTTTTTCTGGGGCTGAGAGTATGTGACATACCCAAGGTCACCCCATGGGTTTTCATGGCCAAGAGAAGAATCAAACCCTGGTCTCCAGGGTCATAGTCCAATGCTCAGACCACAGCAGCATGCTGGCTCTCAAAATATGTATGCTTTGCCCTATAGCAAAAGTTCTTAGGGTGGCTTGCAAATAGCACTAAAACAAGTTAAACAATTAGCTAAAAGCATATTTAAAAACCTAATTGTGGTAGTTAAAACCAGATTTAAAAAGTTTTTCAAACTATATGCACTATTATTTGGGATGATTCAATGAGAACCCAAGGACTTGATAAACAGCCATCTAAATGAAATGAGTGTCGGTCACAGTCGGGCCTCCAAGGGGAAGGCATTCCACAGTTGGGGTGCCATGATCTACAAGGCTGTCTCTCCCATGTCCTTAGTTCTCAGGCAGGTCCCAAGCCATTTAGAGCTTTAAATGACATCACAAACACCTTGAATGCACACTAGAAAGATATTGGCAGCCTGTGCTATTCTTTTAATTCAATACTCAGACCACAACACCCCACTGGCTTTCATTGTTTAGTGTGGGAGGGAATAGTTTTAGCAATGCTCATATTTGATTTAGAAACCCTTTTACAAAGAGGTATAAATACAGAAACAATCATGTCACTTGGAATCCTAGGGTTGGGATCCTAACAAAAGATTCAGCAGCTTGGCTCCTGCCGTAGCTTCTTGAGATTCAGTCAATTACTTGACTGAATTATAGCTTACCACTTTGACCTTTAAAAAAGCAGGATTCTGAAAGAGAGTCAAGTGGGCCTTTAACTTTAAGAGCTGCTAGCAGCTTGTAATATCTGTATGGAGTTGTGGATGCTTCAGGACCAGAAGCAATATCTTGCCGACCCCTTAGATTGGCTACATTTGAGTTATATCTTCAGTGGTTTGACTAGGGTGGTAACCTGACGGTTAGATAGACACCTACATATTTCTGGAGCCAATGTTTTGCATACTTATGTAAAGATGAGTCCTAGAAATTCAATTGAGTCAAATGATTCAACAGTATGATGCAACAGTCAAAAAAGCCAATGAGATTCTAGGCTGCATCAACAGGTGTATAAAAAGGAAGCAGCAGTACCACATGAATTGCTTTTCTCAAACCTTACCTAGAAGGCACTATCATTCAAGGAGGACATTGGCAAGATGAAATGTGTCCAGAGAAGGGGAACCAAGATGGTCAAAGGTCTGGAAACCAAGACCTAGGAGGAGCAGGTATGGCAGTTAGGCATAGAATCATAGAGTCATAGAAATGTAGAGTTGGAAGAGACCACACGGGCCATCCAGTCCAACCCCTGCCATGTAGGAACACCCTCAAAGCACTCCCAACAGATGGCCATCCAGACTCTGCTTAAAAACCTCCAAAGAAGGAGACTCCATCACACTCCATGGAGGTGGCAGATTCCACTGCCGGACAGCCCTGACCGTCAGGAAGTTCTTCCTGAGGTTCAGGTGGAATCTCCTTTCCTGCAGCTTGAATCCATTGCTCCTTGTCCTGGTCTCTGGAGCAGCAGAAAACAAGCCCTCTCCTTCCTCTACATGGTGTCCATTCAAATATTTAAACATGGCTATCATGTCCCCCCCTAATCTTCTCTTCTGCAGACTAAACATACCCAGCTCTCTAAGTCTATCCTCATAGGTCATGGCTTGGACTGAATGGTTCTCATGGTCTCTTCTAACTTTATGATTCCATGATTCTCTGGTGGGGGGCTTCAAGGGTCAAAAAGTGAGGTCCAGGGCCCAGACAGGCCACATTTTTGAGTACCCCCAATTTAGGGCAATCTAGTCGGTAGTTACAATGTCATAATTAATTCCACCTATTCTCTTTCGGCATGTTGGCAATCTCACCCAGGAAGCATTGCTGAAGTTTCGCCAATATAAATGTGCCTCTCTTAGAAGGGCAGGTTGATTCCTTTGTGCTCCATAAGGGTTGGACTGTAAAAGTTTGGTCCCTAACTTAGTTGAAGGAGCAGGCTTTATGAGGGGAATAAATCTCCTTCTTGTAGCTGATGTCAGATGGTGTATAACTCCAGCCTTGATACAATTTAAACACAGCGTACAATAAGCAGAACATGCATTCGTGCATCATCTGTCAGGGGGAATAGTCGGATCTTATTAGGCGAACCCTCTGCTATCCCAATTAGTATGAAATGACATCCAAGGCTGATGATGTTAACAGTTCGGTGTTTTTCTTTATTAGCAGAGACAGCAAAGTATGCCTGAAATACATCCCTCCCAGCTCCCTCATCTCTAAAACCATTAGGAGATCTAACTTTCTTTGAAGGAGCTGCACAATATTCAAGGTTTTTGCTTTAGATTGGAAAGAAAGCAAGGCACACAGAGAGAGAATTATCTCATTTCTAATCACTCTCTTTGCTTTCAGAAGCAGCGAAGCAACAACATTGAGGGAACGCGCAGCTAGCAGAAGATTTGGGTTTATTAGCTGCTGCTCACAAACAACCTCATTTTGGGGGGGGGACTTGGCTGCCAAGAACTCAGATTAGATCCTTGTTTCCTTGGCTGATAGTGAATAATCTTCTCAGCAATGTCTTGTAGAGGGTTGTTTCTTTGTTAAACAATGCATGTGGGGTATTCTCCTCCATAGTGACTTTATGGCCTCTTTCTGCACAAATCAACCAACATGAGTTTTCTGCACTGTACTCGGCCTGTAACTGCTGTGATTCCACATCTGAGGAGCAGAATTTCTCCACTGAGCTTTTCTCTTTGACCCTACAAGGGAGCTGGATGAGTTCTTTGGATGCCTGCCTAGAGATATAAACCTTCATTTATTTCAGTCTTACACACAGGAATAAATACTGCTCAAAGTTTTCTCCTGGTTGTGTGAAAGTATGAGCATTCATGTGCCTTCTTATTGATTTGCAGGAGGGGAACATTGTGTCTTTTATGTTAAGAACTTTGTCCAATACTCGGAGCTTTGAGCAAAATCTTGCTTTGGTGCCCCCGCCCCCCAAGAAAGAAAGACCACTGTGCAGTAAACAGTGGTTTTGTAAAAAATTGTTTTTTTCCTGAAAAAGAAACCCCCTTCAATTTTTCATGCAAACAATCTTGCAGAGGTTGACCATTTTCTTGAAAACTGAGATCTTTCTGCAAGAAGACAGAACATTACTTTTACCCTCATGGAGTTAAGCGGTGATTGCACAATGCCACCCCATTTCATTAATTGCAACATTGCAAATTGAATGTGTAACCGAGTGCATATGTGGAGTGCACATCTCATGCACAATACACAATGTACAATGAACTCCGCATGATGTACACCTGTATGTACAATGCACAGTGGCATCACATAGACAGCTCCTCTTCCACAACCGTAACCTGAATATGGGCATTGCACATGAAAGAAAAATGTTCAACTGCATCCATATATATATGTATTAAATCACTGATTGGATTCCAGGCAATGTGTTAGGACACCCTTTCTTGTTCAGGGCAAGAAATTTGCAGGTGTTCTTTCTAGAAATATTCTAGAGAAATTTTGATGCCACTTATACCACTCACTCCTGCTTCCCCGCTCTGACCCAAATATTAGCTTGAGAGAAGGGCTAATAGGGTGTATTTTAAAGGGTTTCATAGTGGGGATCGTGGAGATAAAATGCTTTCTATCCAGGAACATGACTGGAATGGAATGTCTCTTCCCAAAACTGGATTTTGCTCAGAACAACTGTTTCCTAAGTTTTCTTTTTAATGCAAAGAGAAAAGGGTGATGGGTCAAGAGAAAGGAAAGTATGGAAAAGCAAAGGTGGGAAAGAAAGTCAAGGCAAAGCTAGCCTGTTTTGGCAACCACAGAGTGATAGCCTGTTATTGTGACCATAGTTTAATAGGCATTCCCCACCAGCAAGTTGAGATCTTGCTGCAAACTTACATATTCCATTTATTCTGCTGAACTCTGCAAGCTTCCTCTCCACAGCAACTTGAAGGTCAGCAGAAGTGCTACAAAAGAAGGGAGGCAATGCTACTTCAGTGAGTGCTCAGAGTCTCAGATACATTTGTGTTGATGCTATTTCCATCTCTGAGGATTTGTTGTCCACAATAATCCGTAGCTGTGGCTTTGGGGAGTGCTGCAGCTGAATAACGAGCTAGGCTGAGTATCCTCTTATTAATATCATTCAAGGGGAAGGAGAATTGTATTTCCTATCTAATCAGTGAATAACAATCTCCCGAACCCAGCTGGAATTCTGGGCATCAAGCACTGAATACTCACCACATGCAGCTTATTATTCATCACCTGTATAGGGGAAACAATCCGCTCTGAGCATCAGGGAGCAGCAATGAAGCTGTTGGTATGGACGCAACAGAGATCAAAATGCATTGAAGTCATTGAAACTCCAAACACAAGAGCAGGGGGTGTCAGCTTAGGGCAAAAATAATGATCAAATCAAAGAGCTTTGACCATCACTGAATGGAAGGTAAGGGATCTTTTAGAAATGAAGCAGAAAAAAACCAGAAGGAGGACCTTACAAAGAAATATTTGAGTGTGATAGGTGGGATGAGCAAGTTAACAGGGGGTTCCTTTGGAAATATGTGGTCCTCCAGATGCCATTGAATGGCAGCTTCCATCAGCCTGAGCCAGCATAGCAAAAAGTCAAGAATGCTGGAAGTTGCTGTCCAACAACATCTGGAAAACTACTCAATTTCCACCCTTGTTTTATAAGCACAGGTGATGTCCTAGCATATTATATTGTTTACTTGTTATTTAAACAGTAGCATCCATGGAGATGGAATCACAGGGTTCTGTTAGTGACATATTCATGCATAAATGTTGCTTATATATGTGCATCCTCTTATTGGATGGAGCTATTCTCTAGCCCTTTTTGGACTATCTAAAACTGCCCTGCCCCCAGATGGCTGTCAAGGCTCGGGAGGGGCAGCTGCTGCTTACAAGTGGGGAGGGGAGGGAGGAGACAGCTCAGACAGTGAAAATGCAGCTGGTCTGGGCTCCAAGGGGAAGGAAAATGGGGGGGGTGTATGCCATCTGTGAGCGTTCACTCATTTCTTCCTTCCTTTGAGCCAAGACCATCATCTTCTTCCTTGTCTAAATTGCCCCACCCTACTGAGAAGCAGCACTGGGAGGCAGAGAGGATACATAACTCCATGGGAGGAGCCTTATGAAGGGCTGATCCAAGCTTCAAACTCTGTCTTAATTGGCTCTTCTCCAAGCAGGGTCCACATGCCTCCATTCAGTGACTGTAAAGAAGGTGTGGGAATCATGTGGTCCTCCAACTGTTGTTGGACTACAGCATACCAGTCTGGCTGTAACTTTTGGGAGACACAGTCCCAAAACATCTGGAGGGTCTCACGGTTCTGCTAGGCAAAAATGATCAAGTGTTTTCTCTCATGGAGGGCACAACCTAAAAGGGAAAGGAGGAAAGGAATGGAAGGAAGGAGCCAGAGCTGAGGAAAGAGACTGTAGCTAAGTCTCAAACAAATCAGTTAATGGGAAAAACCTGCACTTTAGTCTCAGGGAATGCCAACTTTGTTGTTATTGTTGTTGCATGCTTTCAAGTAATTTCTGACTTACGGAGACCTTAAGGTGAACCTATCACAGGACCTTCTTGGCAGGATTTATGCAGAATGGTTACAGGATCTTCTTGGCAAGATTTATTCAGAATGGTTTTCCACTGGCCATGTTTGGGGGCAAGATCTTCAGCAGCTTAAAAGGCGAGTTGGAGAGGGATGTGGTCATTGCATGAAGGGTGAAGAGTTCCAAATTCCTCAACAACCCAAAACAGGTGAGTGTAACCAACGTATGCCTTTGTAAGTCACTACCAGGGCACCAGCCAGCAACGATTTCTTAAGACTAAACCAACTTCCACCCAAAGTGTGGGAAAAGCTTTTGAGGCACTTGTCACAGCGTAGCCCGTAGACACAAAACAGTTCTGGAAATTGCCTCCCTACTGCTAGCTGAAATGGGGAAGAAGAACTTGTGTACCATCAGCCTAACATTAATGGCTAGAATAGTGCTGTGGAGCACAGCTGATAGAATGAATCATATGCTTCTTCTTGAATTATCTTTAAGCAGCATGAACTCGGAGGCATTAGCACACCTCTGAGCAAGCTTGGAAGAAAAGTTGTATATGGAACGGTGACCTTCACACAACAAACCGAACTCATCACTCCGTAACTATCAAGAAATAATAACGCTTTCCATTTACAAAACACTCTTCCTGGCTCAAAGTTACACTCCAGGTACATTTTCTCGGTAACCCTCCCAACAACCGTGGTATCCAAGTCAATATGATTTACTCTGTGGAAGTCGCAGTGAGGCTCAAACAAAGTACACCGGAAGGCAGAAGTAGGGGAGGAAGGAAGCAGTCTCAGAAGGTTACTGGCCTGCTATTCCCATCTTCTCTCACCTTGGGCTGAGTAAGAATGGTGGGAGCTGCAGTTCAACAACTGCAACTGTTGTGATCTGGGAGGGAGAGAAGAACAAGTCTCATATTTGTCCTGAGAAGACAGCCTTAAACACAGATGATGCTTTTGTGGAACTCCATCTTGCATGGAAACACTAATAAAGTTGGACAAACAGCTGCCTGTCCACTGTTGCAGGTGTTCTGGCTCAGGGATTGCTGGTATGTTCTACGATCCCCACCCTTTTCCTTCTTATATTGAGACTAAAATTAATAGAAAACGTAAGGAAGCAGATTTTGCATAAATGTTAGGAGAAATCTCCTAATGATTAACCGGTGTTCAGGGGGAGAACAGACACCATAGGCAGGGAAGTTCTGCTTCACTGGAGCTGTTTCAGGAGAAGTTGGACGGCCATCTGTCAGGGATGCTGTAGATGCAAGATGCCGGTGCTGAAGAGGGGACAAATATAGATGACTTTCAAAAATCCCTCCCAGCTGAAAGATATGACTCAAAAGCCTATATGTGAAGCAGGTTCTTCATGCAGAGGCATGGATTCACAAGGATCTAGTTGATGGCATCATCTCAAATGATGTCCCTGTATGGATTTAGGAACCTACAAAGTGGTCTTATACCATCAACCACTGATCCACCTAGCTCAGTATTGTCTATACTAACTGGTAGTGGGATTCCAAGGTCCCATCTGAGATTTTTTTTCCTAGTCTTTCTAATTGATTGATTGATTGATTGTATTTATATGCTGCTTTTTCTGCCAGAGTGGGACCCAAGGCAGCTGCTGAAAAAGTTAAGAAATGTTACTAAAAATTGAAAACATAAAACATTCTAAAAACTTACATTTAAAAAAACAGCTGAATAAATAAAAATAAAAGGCTCCCCTACTCACACATTAAAAGTGTGTCCCAACACAGAAAGTCTCCTGGTTTTCCCCAATGCACTACATATCCCATTGTCCATTGGGACTTTGGCTCAATGGCCACCCTGCTGATAATTTTTGCACTGTTTCCTGGAGGCATAGCTACGTCTCTGCTCCCCTCCTGGGAATACAAGTTTTGTGCAACATCACAATTGACCTTTACTTGATCCTTAAGTCAGATCAAGAGTCATCATGATGTGATAGTTTGAGCACTGCATTACGACTTTGGTGACCAGGGTTTGTATCCCCACTTGGCCATGGAAACACGCTTTGGGCAAGTCACACTCTCTCAGCCTCAGAGGAAGGCAGAACAACCCCCTCTGAACAAATCTTGCTGAGAAGGACTCTGTAACAGGTTTGCATCAGGGTCGTCATAAGTTGGAAGTGACTTAAAGGCACACAACAACACAACAAGTCAGTTTATGGTGGTGTAAATACCTAGCAGGATGCCAGGGTCTCCCTGCCCCCCAACTCTTGGGTTTTTCAAATGTTTCTTAAGCGTGTGATGATGCTGGGTCATCAGCCTGGTGAATGTTCAGAGCTTCTCTAAGCAAAATGAATTAAACCCCCTTTCAGCCATAGGAACTCTTTTCTCCAAACAGTTTTCTGACGAACTGATTATCCCCCGGCACAAGTTACTTAGCCTATTAATACCTCGGGAGGCATAGCAAGACCTGCCTGTTCCAGATGACATCAGAATTAATGGATGTAGTGCCATAACTTTTACTGACTGCCGTTATTCTTTCATTGCTTCCAAAATACCAGCATGAATACTACAGTCCCCATTCAAGGATTGCGTTTGGCATAATGGTTGTGATTGCAATTGCCCTCTTGCCTCGAGGCACTTAAGTTACACTGATGAGCAAAAAAAACCTGAAAAAATAAAAAATAAATAAACACAGAAAGAAAAGAAATCACCTAACTTGTTTTTGCAAGAGCAGTGCTACGTTCAGTAAAACAAGAGTCATAACTTGATTAGCAGAAGCTAGGGATGTGCACTCAATTCATAATAAATGAAAAATTGGACCAAATGGGCCTCATTTGTTCAATTTTTATCTCTTATGAAACAAATGTCAAGCATAATGAATTCTGTACCAAGGGATTTCATTTTCATTATCAATGTGGTTTAACCCCATGATCCTCAGGAGGAAAAGATATCGCCGGTTTCTTTGAGGTGGCATGAACTTCGTGTTCACTAATGGGGGAAGGAGAGCCAGCGTTGGCAACTCTGGAGACCAGGGTTCAAACTCTGCTTTGCCATGGAAACCCAGGGGGTGATCTTGGGCAAGTCACACACTCTCGGCCTCAGTAGAAGACAAAATCTACCCCATTCTGTACAAATCTTGCCAAGAAAACTCCATGATAGGTTTGCCTTAGGGTTGTCATAAGTCAGAAATGAATTTAAGGCACACAACAGCAACAAGGGAAGAGAAGAAGACCAGTAACCTGCTTCCATCTTGGAGCAAGTAGACCCAGTGACCTAAATCCTACTGGTAGTCCCACCTGGAACTCTCCCATTGAGTCAGTGGGATTTGCCTTTGCAAAAGGAGAGACAGGAAGCCAAGAGGCAGATGCAAAGACTTGGTTGAACCAGGACTTTGGTTTATTAAATCCAATGGGAATGATCAGCAGAGGGGAGCTGACCCATGATGGCAATCCTGTTGTCTTGTTGTGTGCCGTCAAGTTGTTTCTGACTTATGGTGACCCTAAGGTTAACCTATCATGGGGTTTTCTTGGGCTGAGAGTGTGTGATGCACCCAAGGTCAGCCAGTGGGGTTTCCATGGCTGAGCAGGAAATCGAACTCTGGTCTTCAGAGTCATAGTCCAATGCTCAAGCCATAGTCCAATGCTGGAAACTTATCCCAAACTAAAGGCTAACGCCTGTTGGGTTAGGACAAATATTCCCAGTGTAGGGGAAGGAGTGAAGCAACACTTCCATTCCTCTCCCCCAGCCATACCACAAAGGATGGAAGATGGTCTTCCAAGCAGCACCCCACCCCAGGACCTCATAGCTCTGGGAGGCTGCTGGTGGTTGATCATAAAGATGCAGTCATCTCTTGGTGCTAAAGCACAGGACTCTTGCCTGACCAGTCTCTGAAAAGGACCCTCAAGGAGGACACCAGCATGTCCTTAATCTCAATCAGCTGCACATCCCTGCCAAATTGTGATGAATTAGCCTATTTACAAGCAGAACAGCACCCGACAACTTACACCAATTACTGATGAATTTATGCAAGATGAGTGGGGGAAAAACATATGCATTAGCACAGGTAAGTCAAAAAATCCTACTCACCCTCCTAGGATGACCAGCTAACCTGTGGGGAGTAGAGGAGGGGGAGGAATTGCAGAGAAAGAAATCTGAATAGGAAAGAAAGTACATGTATGTATGTATATGCCTTCAAGTAACCTGTAGTCTTATGAAGCCCCAAGAATTTCATTGGGGAGACTGTGCAAAAAACAGCCGTCTTGCAGAAAATAACCAATGAGTCTGTCTGGAAACAGTGGGGTTTTCGTTTGTGTGTTTGTTTGCAAAAAGTAAAAGCTCACATAACTCTCCCAACCCTTTGTGCAAAGAACCTGTGTGCATTTCTGCATAGAATAATTTCCCTAAACATTTCAGGATGTGCAAATACTGGACGAGGACTGCATAAACTATTTGCCATTGTGTTATTCTTCTCAACTGGATTCCCTAAAAGATGGGAACCTCAGTTTTCATCCAGGAAACAGATAAGAATAAATGTTCCCTTCCATCCCTACTCCAAGTTATTCCTAAGGAATAAGGACCAATGAAGCAGAAAGATTTGGGCCCATCAAGTATTCCTTTGAAACACTGGATAATTCTCTTAAGGGTTTATGGGCATCCAGGGACTGAAGTGTCCAACTTCTTCTAGGAAGTTATTCCATTTGGACATCTTTTACTGCAGTCCCGTCTCTCCACCAATTATCCGGTCAGCGGTGAAGTTCACCTTTGGCTAATCAGTTCCAAGAAAATAGCTGCCCTCCGGGTTTTCATTTTGGCTTGTAACATAAAGCTATCCTTGCAAGTAACTCCAATGTGACTAGCTATCTTTACTGTATCTAAAGGCTTAGTTGGAATTTCAATATAGGAAAGATTATAGCATTCATTTGGCATGATGCCAGGGCACATGGATATATTTACCAAAAAAATGTACACCGTGCACGCTTCAAAGAAAATTTGATCTCATTTATTAGTGCCATATGGCTGTACGGAAAAATAATTGCCTCTGGCATTTTCTTACATATGAGTTGTCCTGTCAATAATCTCTCTTATTCATGGGTAACTTGTTTCCAAATTGCTGATCATATAGGTCACTGAGCCTGAACACTCTGCTCTGAATTAGTCCGTGAAGATTTTGAGCCTGAGCGTGCTCATTCCCAGACCTTAATGGAATGTGTTGTGTCAGTATGCAAGAGCAGATCCAGCATGGTGTAGCGGGTGAGGATTAGACTCTAGAAGACCAGAGTTTGGATCCCCACTTAACTAGGTGACCTTGGGCAAGTCATACTCTCTCAGCCACAGAGGAAGGCAAACACCCTCTGAACAATTCTTGCCAAGGAAACCCTGTGATAGGATTACCTTACCATTGTTGTAAGGCGGATATGACTTGAAGACACATAACAAGGAGGAGGAGGAGAAAGCAAAAACACTACCATACCATAATACTGCTACCATTTATTAGAGCAGGGATGAGCAATTATGTGACAACACACTCCAGAAAGCCCAAATTCCTGTCATATGCCAGCAGCCAGACAAGGTTCTCAGCTCTTCCAGTAGAGTCTGAGGCCATAGCCATGGGAAAAGTTCACTATGGTTCATCAGTCAGTTACCGTTTGTTGTTTCTGCAGTCGAGTAATAAAATCTGAGTGACAGTCCAAAGAGAGTTTCCAGCAGCAAAGTCAGCACACAAGGCGAGGGTCAAGGTTTCCAGGAACACAAGTCAGAAAACTGAGCATTGGAGGAATTGCTTCTACCAGCCAAAGCAGTTGTCTCCAACAATTTCTCCCCACTCTATCTCTTGTATTTGTCAACAAGCAGCCTCCCCCAGCTGTTTCCCTAATTAATGCATCTGCCCGGCAGAAATGCTCTGAGTCTCATGGGCTCTCCCTTTTCCATCTACACTGGCTGCCACAAATACTCCCCTGTTCTTATCTCTGTGTTGTGGTTGTTGGTTGTTGGGAAGGGTCTTCTCTGTTTGCACCTGAGTCCTGGGACTGGAGCATAACAATACCACCTTTTTGCTCTGCATCAAGCATAACTATATGCAATGATGCCAACATATAACTTATGCTATGGAAAGGCCAGTATCCTGTAGGTGTCCTATGAATTCATCAGTTCCTCTATAGAAGCAGTTGGAATTTTTTTGCCTGATGTAGAACACTTGAATTCAGTTCAAGTCTGTGGGAAAAGAATTGTACACTCAATACCACTATGTGTGCACATTGTTCAGACAGGTGTTCAGTGTGTGCTGGGCAGACAGACGCCCATTGTTTATGCAAACTGGGTGCCCCGTGTGCATGGATATTGGGTTGAGCATTAGGTTGTGTGCAACATCACCATTCTCTCTGTGTGTGCAATCACTCTAGTTCATTTGAGAACAGATGAGTTTCATAGCTCTCAAAGTCGTGGTCCTAGAAAAGGTCCCACTCTGGAGTTGCCTAGCAGAAATCTCCATGCATAGAGCTACACTCTGATGGTGCTGTGTAAGCCTTGTGTTGAATGATGGTGTTGAACAACTTAGCACACGCCTGAATATCCATGTGTATTCAGATGTTATGTGCATTCATGTCTGTCTACATGCACTGGACATGCACGTAAATGCATCTCATGTATCTAGCCGCGTGCACAATAGCACTGCATGTAGAACTCTGCTTCCACAGTGCTGAACTGAACACAAATATTCCTCACTGGGGAAAAAAATGTTCTCATAAGAGAAATGTCACACGTGTGAGATACCAATAGTACTCCAGCTCATATATATCTCATTGATACCCACCCTTTATAAACTTGCAGCAGCAGCAGCTTTTTTAAAAAAATAAAATAAAAATCAATGACTTCAATATTAGGAAAGAAAGTTAACCATGATAGATTTGGTCATAATGAACTCTTTGCATGTTTTCATGGGCTAAGGGCTGCAACTGCTACAAGAAAACACCTCCCTTGTTACAGAGCTGTATCCATGTGCTGCAATAGATGATTTTCCACATGCCATAAAGCAGGGCATTGCAATCAGCTTGAGTGATACACAGATTAGCTCATTGTCTGGAATTGGTCACTGGATATATAACAGAATGCTTGAGTGCAATTCTTATGCATTGTAAATATGCAGTTCTTGGGGTGGGGGCAGGAAGAGAACGATGATCAGAGACTGTGGTTTCACTCATTTTCATGAAAGTTGTATTGGAGAAATCTCTTTGCAGGCCAACTGCAGTTTAAACTATAGAGAAAGAATTTGTAAAACTGGCAGGAATTCTTCCCCCACCTCAAACCTCCTTCTCCCCCAACCCCCCGTCTTGTATTTAAACAATTCTTGCAACATGAATTTCTCACATTTGCCTTTTATCACTAACTGCATTGTGCATCTCTTTAAAAAGCTAATTTTTGACACGAGACACACAAGGGAGGGAAGGAGGAAAGGAAAAACAGGTTTTTCAAATTGCCGAGAAAAAAAGAAAAAAAGAAAAGAAAAGAGCATCTTCTGGCTGTGAGTTGCGGATAAAGAGAGAGACAATTACAGCAAGCAAAGGGCATGGATAAATTCAACATTATGAGCCCTTTAAATTGGCTGCGCCATGTATTAAAATGTTCTGTGTCTGCAGCATTCTGGAAGCCGCATGGGTCATTGCTCTAAGCAAATACAGAAAGGGAGATGTGAAAGACAGGGTGAAGGAGAGGGGCCATAACAGAGTGGCGCACACAATGTGGTGCATCAATGTTGTACAATGTGTTGTACCAGCATGATGTAGTGGTTTGAGTGTTGGATGGAGAAGCTGAGAGATCAAGGTCTGAGTGTCTGTTCAGCTATGGAAAACCACTGGGTGACCTTGGGCAATGTCTATCACCCACAGAGGAAAGGAATGCCAAATTTTGGCAGGGAAACTGCACCTTAGGGTTGTTGTAAGTCAAAAATGACTTGAAGGCACTCAGCAAGGACAGTAACAATAACAAGGTATGTCTCTAGAAAGATCTGACCAAGGTCTCTGTCTAAAACCCATTGCAAGAAACAAGGTGATGAATCTCATGAACTATCATCTGGCTTAGGGTGGTTATTCTTATATTCTTCTCTAAGACCCAACGTATTCATGGAAACGGCTCCAAAATAAATGTGCATGGCATTACTGCCTACAAGCATTCATTAGTCCAGTTGTCAACGCAGAGTAAAAATGCTGGATATGACCAAACTTGGAGAACCCTTTTGGTCAATGTTGATTCCAACAGTAAGACATTTGGGATCTTTTATTGCCATTTGGAAAAAAAAGATGGTCTATTTTTTTTTCCCTAAAAACAACAGCCAAAATCCTGTTGGTGTTATAGATGTGTATAAGTTTCTGTACACATATGGATATTGGGGGGGCATTGTACAACAGATATATTTGTTTCATGGTTATAGAAGTGAAGTTTCACAAGTATAACCATATCACATGGGCCTAAATCCCTCAACTAGAGTAGAAGCATGGAACCAAATAGATTTACATACAAGCTAACTCATCATTCATCAGTTCATTCAATGGCTCTATTCTTGTTGTGTTGATGTTGTGTAATGAGACAATACACAGGCACATTGTATCAGTTCGTTACACAACCCAACTATTGTGTAACTACTCGAAGGTTAGGTTAAGACTACGCAAGCACAAGGTGGGAAATCTGCCCTCCGATGCCAAACTCCGTTGTATACAGCCACAGTCTTCTGCTACAAGTCCACCACTCCTGATTACTTCATGACAGGTATGCAAAATGAGCGAGGTCAGTGCAACTTGACAGCAGTGGCATTTGGTCTTCAAAATGGGGGAAAAGTACATTGTGGATGACACACATCCTTAGATACATCCTCCAGACTGTCATGAAGACCTGCAAAATCTCATATCAGCATGAAACTTGGTAGGTGTCATTGCTGTCTTCAGCACCAGAAGCGAGAAGTCTAGATGGCCATGTTGACAGTCGGTACCATCCAAAGGAGTCAAGATCAGCATCAGCGGTCCTTGTGTCCCAGGTTGGGGGTGAGTGGGAGGGATAAATCTATTCATTCTAATCAAATCCACTTTTTTGAACATAGCCTTTAGGGGGGAAAGGGTTCTACGTTATACACCACTACGTAAGGGAATATCTCTGCAATACTGAGAGCTAGAAATCAGGTGTTTCTTCGGTCAAATATTTTATAGGACACAATAATTATTTTACGACTTTCTCTCCAGAGTGGAAATACTGTCTTGAGAAGGGAAAGGCATCCAATAAAGAGGGTTGGAGGTCTTCCTCCACTCCATGTTTAAATGAAGATTTGGAAGTTACCTCTCTGCTTCAGAATTTAGGTTTGGCTAATTTCCTTTTGCTGACACCTGGTTGATACAACTAAGGTGCCCCTGATTTGTACAGGGAAAAAAAATCTCAAAGACCCCTCCCTAAACTGCAAACTCCAGGATTCCATAGGATGTTGAAAGTGGAATAAAAGCACTAGAGCAGTCTAGAGCGGAAACGGCCTGAAACTGGGCCACTACAAATATTGGAAACCAAAATGTGCCTTCCAACTGGGACAGCACCAGATGGCACCAGGTTCAGTGAACTCTAGTTCACAGTAGAAGCCATCGTTAACTTGATGCCACATCTCACCTCATTGCTCCTGGTCTGGCCATAGCCGTTGGGCTGGACACCTGCTTTCCTCTCCACCTTGTCACTGGCCATCTCGTTTCTTGGAGATGTGAGCCTGAGAGATATCTCAATCTGATTTGACCTCACATAGCTGTCTCATGGCAATAACTAATGTAAAGAGAGAGAAAGAAGGGAGTCTCTTGCCCCAGGTGCTTTATTCAAGCAAAACTGAAGCAATTCCCAAATCCCTGGTTGCAGCTGTCTTTTTGATGTAGAGGTTTTATACTCTGCACTTTGACAGAGTAGCCGTGTGGCTGTTTGGGAACTGGAGGAAGGCTCCGTACATATCTTTCTTCATCAAATGATAGGATGAAATGTATAAGTCCATGGTCTATCTTCCTTAAACTGAAGCACTTTTTAAGGGCACGCAAAGACAAATATTCAACTTGTGATGCAGATCTCAGGACGCTTAAATAATCCATCGTATAATTCAAGGTGTGAAGCTCATAGTCCTGTGATAATTTTATGCTGCCTTTGGGAAGGTCTGCTTAGCAACTTTCTTTCCAAAGATGGCAGGGGACTTTCTAAACATGGTTGTCCGAACACATATCATTTTGTTCCCGCACAGACCTTTTCCCAACGACCAAGGAGACAACCGCTTCTACTACTGAACTATTAAATCCCCATCCCATTGCCCCTCCCCAAAAAAAATCAGTGTCAGAAAGAGATACCATCATAGAACTGAATCATAGCATGATAGAGTTGCGAGGTACCACAAAGTCATCTAGTTCAACCCCTTGGCATGTACGGACACGTATCTAAAGCACTCCTGAAAGATGGTTATCCAACCTCTGTTTAAAAACATCTCAAGATGGAGGAGGCAGCCCCCTGCAAGGCAGTCCATCTCATTGTTGAACAGCTCTTGTTTACAGTAAGGAAAAATTCTTCCTAGGTTGAATCTATAGGTTCATGTTCTAGTCTCTGGAGCAGCAGAAAGCAAGCTTGCTCTGTCTGCCCTTCAGGTTTTTAAAGATGGCTACTGTTTCATCTTTCAGTCTTCTCCCAGCTAAACACAACCAGCTTCTGTGCCCTGCCCATGTGCTTTTAACCAGTGTTATGTGTTGTATCTTAATTCTGCTTGATGCATAGGGAAAGGAGGGATCATCTTGTCTGCATTTCTCCGGACTTAGTACTCCAGGTGGGGTATGATCAAAGCCAAGTAGAGCCAGACTACCATTTCCCTTGAACTGGACACTATCATCCTGTTGATGCAGCCTGGAATTGCATTGGCTTTTTTGGCTGCTGCGTCACACTGTTGGCTCATGCTTAGCCTACTAAGGCCCACTAAGGTCCCTCAATTCTTTTGACATGTACTACTTACAAGTCAGGTGTCACCCATCCTTTATTATTAGATACGGAGGTGTTCCCACTGAGGTTGCTAGCTTTCTGCAGTATGGGATAGGCCTGCTCTTGTGAGGTAAGAGGCTGTGTGATGGCACCACCAGAGCCTCCACCAACCAAAAGCTGCCATTTTGGACACCGGAACTGTGTGGAGCGATGAGCTCACACTGCTCCTCGTCCCGATGGACCCAAACAGACCCACCAAAAAGCCGGTGAGTAGCGGCAGGGAGCGTTTCCCTCACCGCGTGCGGAAAAGGCCAAAGGCTTTGGCACCTGACACAGACCCTCCCTTGCTGACATAGCGGAAGGCTACGTTCCCACAGCTGTGAAATATACTCTTAAATGCGTGATGGAATAAGCACAATGGCTGATCTGCCTTTCCATAAAAGCCGGGAGCTTCTTCCAGTCAAACTACTAGAAGCAAACTTTCTGTTCACCTCTTGACACCTGGACTCAGCTATCTTAAGTACTGGATTGTATGACTCCTGGACTGTTTACTGCCTCTTCTACCTTAACAATTTCAGATCTGCTCTGATTTATGGCTTCTTGACCTTGGACCATTTGATATCAGCTATTGCCTGTTGCTACGGCGCTCTGAATTCTGGTTCAGCATTGAGAGCAGGACGCTAGGCTGTAAATAGTCTTCAAAACCATGTTTTTGATAACTCTCACAGCAAGGAGAAAAATGATCAAGGTGTTCATTCTTGCCAGAAAACAACATTGATTAAGATTTCCATCCCTATAAGAGACACCCTCTGCTGAAAATGTCAACGTACACCCGCCAGGAGAGTACCCCCCAAACCAATTGCCCATCCAATCCAGTAACCCTAATTTTCAAATAGTCTTTCTGTTAAAGAAAACTCTGTCTGAACTATCCTCCAAAGTATGGATGACATGAGGAGCTAGAGTGCCTAGTATTGAGAGTGCTTCTGACATAACTTGGGCTGTAATCCACATCCACTCATTGTAGCATAAATATCTGCACATTAAGATGTGCTATGTGAGTACTACATAACCCCAATTCAGAACAGCAACATTATGGAAAATATGCCAGTGATTAGATGCCATTGCACCGTGTGCAATGCCTGATGCCTGATAGGTGGCCATAATGCAAAATATACGACGTGCAGTCACAAGGCGAAATATGCAACTGCAGTGTACAACACGCAATGCAAAATGCTCAACTGGAATGATCATAATGTGTCCAGCCAAGGAACAAAGGAACATGAAGTCTGCACAACTCCACTTTTGCCACTATCCGCAGATCACGTCCATTGCACGATGCTGGTTTCTTGGCCTTCCATGTGCAGTGTCACTCATGCATATGTCCCAAACTGGATCCCAGTAATGCCATTTCTGCCCTATGCTGTTATACTGCTTTTATTCCACTTTCAACATCCTGTGGGATTCTGGGGTTTGTAGTTTACTGTGGCCCAAGAGCTCTCTGGCTGAGAATCCTAAAGGCCCCTCCCTAAACTGCAAATCCCAGGATTCCACAGGATGTTGAAAGTGGAATAATAGCACTATAACAGTGTAGTGCGGAAATGGCCTTAAAGCAGACTGCTGGTTGGGCAGAAGAAGAAATTTCCACAAAGGTCTGGAGATGGGATGAACTCTGTTATCATGGGGATGACAGTGTTTCCAGTAAGGCTGTTTTGTTTTGGAACTGACGACATGATCATCAGAGCTTGGAAAAGCAACTTGTTTGGAGTGCAGATCCCAGAATCCAGCATGGCCAGTGGACACTGGGAGTTATAGTCCAAAAAAGTCACCTTCCCAGGCTCTGTTTAGCTGTGCCCAAGGGATTCATACCTTTCTGCATACTCTAAAATCAAAACATGACAGCTTGGAGGTCGCAAAATCAGCAGCAAATTTTCTTTTGTAGATTTTCTTTGGGGATTTTTCTGTCTTCTGAAGTGTATGAGCTAATTTGTCTGCAGTCACTTGTCTTTTTCTTCTTCTCTTTCTCCGTCCACATCATCATCTTTCTGGCAGATGAAATTCTTTTTTTTTTTTCCCAGATAGGGAACAGCTGGATTATTAAAACGGAGATCAATATGAATTTTCTCTAGCGTGACATGGTACCATTTGTGGACTTGTGATTTGTTTCTTTATTTTCTTGGCTTTATCTACTGCTGAAGATAAACAGTTAGCGTTGTTTTGTTCGCGTCTTTGTAATTGTGGTTGGTGCTAATGGAACTATCCATATTCTTCACAGCATCCTTTTAAAAAAAATATGGAATAATTTGAATGCAAATTAATTTATGAAATGTCCTGCTGTACCATGTGGTGATATTGCTACCAGCTTAGCCGCCTTTAAAGGAATATTCAATCAACTCCTAGCGATGGAGAGATCCATCAAGGCTTTTTTAATGCTAGCAAATGGAACCTCCATACACAACATCAGTATATCACTTCTAGGAACAGGAAAATCTGGTGGGTTTTTTTTTACTTTCTGCTGTATTTGCATTTTTTTCAAAACCTCTCCAGCTCTCTCCATCTTGAATATGAATAAACTTGAGCGTATTGGTAAATTATGGATCTAACCCCATGGTTAATCTTAATTTTGCTGTTATTCGTCACCACGTCAACTTCAACTTGTGGCAAGCCTATGAATGAGAGATCTCCAAGACTCCTGCAACTGCCCTGGGTCATAACTCATCTGCGGGAGTCAGAAGATTCAGGTCATTTCTGCACTATGCTTTATAGTGCTATTATTCCACTTTCAACATCTTGTGGAATCCTGGGATTGGGGGAGGGGCATTTAGAATTCTCAGCCAAAGAGCTCTTTAGCCTTAGTAAACTACAAACCCCAGAATTCCACAGAATATTGAAAGTGGAATAATAGCACTATAACAGCGTAGGGTGGAAATGGCCTCAGACACAGGATCAGAGTGCCAGGAATGCCAAAAATGTATAACTCCTGATGCTGTGGTCTCTGTGGGTCAGAGGAACTGGTGGCAGAGGGATCCTATTCCCCAGCAGGAGGCTGAAGATGTTGCATGATTGTTTGCTTAGTGAAGGAAAGGTAAGAATAGGATACATCCATCCCAGGGGCTCTTAAGTGACTAATTAAGCACCCGGTGTTATGAGACAGCTGGCTATAAATATCCCAGCAGTTCCCTGACAGCTTGGTTGCTTACAACAAAGTCTGTCTTGGTGACCAACAATACTCTTCAGCATTTCATGTTCTCCGGACCTTGGACTGGCTAATATTTGCAACTCTGTTTTACTTTTTGCTGGCTTTGTTTAATTGAACTGCTGACTTGCTGGACAACTTCTGAACGAGCTGACAACGACTCTGTTGCTTCTTTTTTTCATCCTGGTGGATAACATGTGAATGATGTGGACTGTCTTAGCTAACTGACAGCCTTTGCATTCCAACCACCTGCTTCCTGGGACACTTGCTGACTCAATACCCTGCTTGTGTCTTCTAAACTCAAGGCCATGCCTTTCCTGAATCAATCCTTCTGTTATGTGGCCTCCCTTTTTTCCTGCTGCCTTCCACTTTACCAATTCACATCCAAGTGCATCCACACACAGTGTTTAATGTGCATCCATGTCTCCATGCAAAATGTGCAAATCTATACTCTGCATTTGCCTGTGAAATGGCTTTGCACTAGCAGATTCCACTTCTGCAGCCTTGAACTTGCCCTAGTGATCACTTCCAACTCATTGATTCTCTGCTCCAACAAACTCTGTGTGACATTCCACAAAAAGGTCCAACTCCTTCTATATGGAAACTTACACAAGCATAGGACACCCACAGGATTCTGAGTACGGTTTATCTGACATTCCCTTCTTATTTCTGGTTTATAGGTCATGTGGTTTTTGAACCAGACTCTGATGAGTGAATAGACTTTTGCAGACGGGTGTTTTGAGACATGTGAGATTGTGAAATTTTAAGCAAGGGATGAGCATCTCTAATAAAGCAAAATTAATAAGCACCCCATAAAACACTAACGGGGATGTGTCAGCTCCCAAGATACACCCTCGGGGACATTCAGAAACTATCAAATTACAGTCTCAGGGCTGTTTATTACTGGAATGATTTAAATATGTAGTATTTGTGGTAAAATAATGGGATTTGTGTTCTGCCTTTTTTTAAAAAAAACTGTTCTCTTTGCCATTTTTATAGCAGCATGCAAGCAGAATTTTAACTATCAAGTATCATTTGTGGGAAGGAAAGTTTTGTCGTTTTGTCCTCTCCCGTTGTTTGGATGCTTAGTCTGTGGGTTGTCCTTTCCTCTCCTCTGTGCAGAACAACTTAAAATTAAAATGTCACAGAATTAATTTTGTAAGAAGATATAAAGGCAGTAAGAAACCGATTTGCATCCTACGTCAGGCAGAACAGGGGATTACTGAGCTGGATAGGAAATGTAAACAGTACAGAAAACAATGTGTCCCCAGGTAGAAGGTGCATAATTATGTGGAAAAGGAGCCAACTTTATATGTATGTGTCTCGTAAGGGCAGTTTCACAACACCTTACAGAGTTAGAAAAGTTGAGGAAGAGAAGTAAGCAAAAAGTGCTAAGAATTGAAACTATTTGTACTTCTAGTGCAAATAATGACAAAGGGGAGATGGGAAGATCCACACTCAGCAGAGGCATATCTACCGGTAGCATAAGCAGTGCCTAGGGAGAGAGTATAAGTTGCATTCCTACCTCCGGGGCTGTTTTCTCCTCCTCCTCCTCCTCTTTCTCTTCCTCTGTGCTTCTGGCAGTACTTTTTTGGAGACACACACACACACACCAGCATTGGTGCCAAGGGTACAAGCCCTACATGCCCCACCCTAGATATTCCTCTGACAGCTGATTTTGGACATACAGCTAGCCCTCTGTATCCATGGGTTCTGCACCCACAGACTCAACCAACCACAGCTTAAAAATATTTTTTAGAAACCCTATAAGCAAATCTCAATTTTGCTGTGTGCCACATGCTACACCGTTGTGTAGATACACCATGCTATAGCATCCTGCCATTTCACAGATCCTCAGGCTCTCTTGGGCCCTGGTTTAAGTTGTTTGACATTTTATATAAGGGACACCATTTTACGACGCTATTGTATTGAGCATACACGGATTGAGCATCCACGGGGGAGGGTAATGACTAAACCAAGGCCCTTTCCGCAATGCACCTTTTTACAGAGCTGGGGTGCAGGGATCGTGTGAGCAACCTCTAGCAAGAGGCTCTCGTGTCCCGGTTCCTTCGGCTCCGCAGCTGCAGCCTGCTCGCTCAAGAGCCCCACCTCTTCCTTCCGCAGTGCAGCCTGGGAGTTTCCCAGGCTGCACTGGGGCAGGAAGCGCTAGCACAGTTGCTCCGGAGCTCCACACACATGGCAAGTGCACATGGGGCCCTGGAGCGATGTGCAATCATGCAAAAGTGCGCAGTCAGTGCCTGCCAGCTCCTGGAGCATTGCGCGATTGTGAGTGCGTCGTGTGGACTGCTCCTCAAATTTGCACAATGCTCAAGAGGCCCTTTCGCATGGCAAATGCCATGCAGAAAGGGCCCGAGTCTGGCATACTTTGGCCAGATCATGAGAAGACCTGAGTCACTAGAAATGACAAAAATGCTTGGTAGGGTAGGAGGCAGTAGGCGAAGAGGAAGCCCACCTCATAGATGGATAGACTCAATGAAGGAAGGCATGCCCCTGAATCTGCAAGACCTGAGGTCTCTCACCCATAGAGTCTCCATAGGTCGAAGTCAGCTTGATGGCAATTAGCAACAACAACAAGAAGAAATACCTTAAAACCTGACTCATCAAACTAAAGCCGAAGGGATGACCAGGTCAATAAACTGGGGGGAAATGCCAGATGCTACTGAACATCAAAATGGAAATTTCTCTCGGAGGTCCCACTGGTGCATGAATTCAAAGTTGTTTATTTTATCAGGCTCTGTTAAAAATCACAAACATCCAATGATTAATCTCTGAGAGCTGGAGAGGAGGATTCACATGAGAAAGAAAAAGGCTTAGGGAAAAAAAGCAATAGGCTTCTTAATCTATTCAAGATATTTTGACTGATTAATCATCTGACTTTCAGCTAATTAACTGGTTTGTCAGTTCATTAAATAAATGTACCTCTCTTCAAATCCTCCTCATGAACTGCTTTTTGGCATATTGACGAAAATGAAAATAGACGCAATATATAATAAATAAAGAGTTCGTGGTGAAATCCATAGGGAGGAAAAAGTCAAAGATCCAGAAATCACTTAGGCCCCTCCCGAAACTGCAAATCCCAGGATTCCATAGGACGTTGCAAGTGGAATAATAGCGCTATAACGCTCTGGTGCAGAAATGGCCTTAGCAACTTTTCCTAGATGCTGAGGAGTCAAGCTGGCTTTTTCAGAGTATTTTCTGATACTTAAATATCCTCTGCCTCTTCAACAGGAACTGCTGTGAGAACTCAAGAGCAGAAAGATGATAAATGAACTAGGAGGAGAAAGTGAGGTTCCTGCGAAGGAAACAACTGGGTGAGGGACCTTTCTTCAAGTTCTTGCTAACTGAAAATCATGAATTTCAAAGGATAAGAGGGGCAGAAGAGGAACCCAATAATTTAAAGAAAAGTCAAAATATTGTTACAACATGAAGGCAGGATGAAGGTCTTCGTCAAGAGCTTCCAGCATCCCTAGGCTGGAAGGGGTTTGGATTAGCTATTGATATATTTATGAATGGATGAATGGATGGGGCCTAAAGGCCTTGATGAACTGCCAAATCTTCACCTGATGCCTAAATAAAGTCAGCATGGACACTAATTGGGCTCCCAGTGGGTGGACATTCCACAGTTTGGCAGCCATAGCTGAGAAGGTCGTCTCCCCTGTCCCAACACAAAGGAGAGCCCCTCCTTTCTAGAAGACCCCAATCTTCAGGCAGGCATGTATAGGGAGAAGTGCTCCTTGGAGTACCAAGGTCCCAAACCATTTAGGGCTTAAAATGTCATCACACGCACCTTGAATTCAGACTGTAAGCATATTGGTGTCCAAGGCAATCCTTTCGATGCTGTCAAAATGGCAGTCCAGTCAGCTGTCAAGCTCATGCATATTGCACTAACTGCAGCTTAAGGGTCCTCTACAAGGGCAGCCCCATAATGAACATGTTACAGTAGTCTAATCAGAAGATTACCGTTGCAAGGACTAGCGTGGGTAGGATATCTCTGCCCAGGAAAGGCTATAGCTGGTGCACCAGTCCAAAAGCACCCCTGAAGGTCACAGAATTCACTCAGACCTACAGTGGAAGGGATGGATCTACAAGTATTCCCAAGCCAAAGTCCTGATCCTTCAAGGATGATGCAACCTCGTCTACCCAGTTTCTGGACCCGAGAACTATAGCTTCAATGGGCCTTGTGTTGCATCAATAGGCCCATGACCACCTTGGCTGTTTAGGACTTGCTTTCTAAATTACCCTATTTTCTGGCATATAAGACTCATTTTCCCCCAAAAAAAATACTGTTTGAAAATGAGGTGCGTCTTATACTCCAGTGTGTCTTATATATCGGCAGATAATATTTGCTGATGTTTAAATGGCGTGCATCTTATACACTGGCAAATGGCAGACAGGTTGAGGAAATAAGCCAGGTAATATAACACAGAGTAGCAAACTCCTCTTAAGTTTCCCATCTGTTCCATTCTAAAGCTATTAGAGGCTGTTCCTTTTTTGACACTCTTTTCACCACTACGTTCCATGAGACAAATGAGAGCAATTCTGTGAGTGTCTCCTTGGAATCAAATCCCATTGTGGTCTGAGGATTTTACTCCCTTGCAAGTGCATTAAGGTTATTTCACAGCCTCGTCCCCACATTGTATTAAGAGAGAGTGCTCTGCCTTGTGCGGTTTATTGATGACTTTACAAAGTGTAAGAACAGTGGCTGTGGTCAGAGTTCATCTCTATTTGTTAGGGTGAGTTATTGTTAGTGTCCAGTAAGGGAAAGTAACTCATTCGTTTTGCGCTTGGCTGCCTGTGCGTGCTTTGTCACTCATCCCATTGATTATGTACTTTTTTCCTCCAGTTTTACACAATAAATGTTCCCATAGTGAACAATCAAAGAAGCCTGTGATACTATAAATAAAGTCCTGTCTTTGGAAGTATTTATTGCAGATGACAAGCTAAGTAGCTGATTTAAATTCACACAACTAGTGACTAGTTTTATGATTTCTTCTCTCTCTTTCTCCTGCTCCCCCATTCATATCCCTGCAGACTGCAGAATGATTATTTCATCCTTTGAAAGGAAACCTGCTATTTAATTTTGTCGCATTCAGACTTGTACATACCCAGCGTTCCTCTTCCTCTGGGCAAGTGCAGTATCTAGTACCGCCTGTAAAGTTGTTTTCCCAGTTGGGGTAAATACTTTAATGACTGAGATCATACCTAAGGGTTGCATCATTTTAATCTGTGGTTTTATGGACTGATCATGCTACAGAACCCTTGTGCTGAATGGCGCCATTGCACAATGGCAGATTTGCACCTGAATGCACAACTGAGCATGAATCTAAGTGCGCACCTACACATACTGTCATATGCTGGCTACTCTTTTACGCTCAAGAAAACACTCAGGTTTAGCACCAATGTTTATTAATCTGGTAGACAAAGGATAACATTTCAGATAGTTGCCAAAGCTAATGTATTACAGTACACACTTGGTTATACAGAGTCACATACTTTTGCACATGAACAATTTCAGTTGGTGGATCTCCGAGTGTCTTCTCATTTCCCAAACCCTGAGTGGTTTCCAGGGGGAACTAAGTTGTTTACGCTCTTCGATATTGCAAATTGCAAACTTTCCCAGGTTTTCTTATCTACCTCTAAGCTGTTTAAACAATGCTTTCCTGGAATCACAAAGAACATCTGTCTTTGATGTCCCCTCTAAACACCCCTGGGGTATTCATCTCCCCAAACAATTCCTCTGATCCTCAGAATCTATTTCCCCCTGTATTGTATATGTATAGAAATGTATCGAAATACATGCTATTTGTAAGTTGTTCGCCACCTCGATCCATATGGAGAGGCGGAATACAAATAAATAAATAAATAAATAAATAAATAAAATTGCAATGCAATATAATGTAACCAGCCTTTTCCTCTTTTGCGTATACAGTACATTGTTACAAGTGGTATTTAACATTGGTTACATGACCATTACAAAGTATTCTATTACTAATCCATAGTAGATCACTTTGCAAGCTACTATCAAGGAAAAGAGTGATACTATCATCGGCAAAGAGTGTAATCCTTTCATGGCAAGGCTGAGTCCCTGACACATACATCTGAATGTGCAGTGGCACCACAAGCACAGCTCCACATCCCTAACCTTAGAATCATAAGATCTGGAAGTGACTATAAGGACCACCTGGTCCAACTTTTTGCCCTCCAAAAGCACTCCTGAAAGATACCTATTCTGTCTCTGCTTAGACATCTCCAAAGATGGCCATTCCAGTACCCTTCAAAGCAGTCTATTCCACTGTTGAGCTGCTCTTGCAAGAAAGAAGATCTTCCTAATATTTAAGTGGTCTCTCTGAGCCTTCTGTGGATGTCGGCAGCAGTACGTCCTTCTTTGGTCAAGAACTCAACAATTGCTCTTTGTTTCTTCTTCATACCTGAGGTTATGCATCACTTAGAAATACAGAAATTAGGTCAGTTCTGTCAGTCCCCAAACACAACATTTTCTGCGCAGGTAATAATATTTACGTGTAGAAATAGTATTTCCTATGCAGCAAGTGCTTTCTGAATGGAAAATGCTGTTTCTTGTGCAGAAATTTTCTCCTCTCGGTGCAAAAGAGCCTGTGCAAATTTTAACAGAAGTGTATCCCAAACTGCAAACAAAAACAGCTGTTTTCAAAAATTTTCTTTGGTGGTGGTGCTGGGGAGTGGGGAAAGAGCTAATATTACCAGTTGCTTCCTTAAAGAATGAAATTTGTGCAGAATTATTTCCCCACGCATCACTCTATGAGTGTAAAGTTGCACTCCATCTTCTCACTGTTGGAACTTGGCCATTGTTGTTGTCCCTGTGTGCCTTCAAGTCATTTCCGACTTAACGGTGGCTGTAAGGCAAACCATAAGGGTAATCATATGTTGGAAATGACTTGAAAACACACAACAACCACAAGGTAATATATATAGCATTTACTTCTATACCGCTTATCAACTGAGTGTTATCTAAGTGGTTTACAATGTATTTTACCTAATTGTCCCCAACAAGCTGGGTACTCATTTTACCGACCTGCGGAAGGATGGAAGGCTGAGTCAACCTTGGAGCCGGGCAGGTGCATGGTATCATGCAGTTTTCTGGGGCTGAGAGTGTGCGGCATGCTCAAGGTCACCCAGTGGATTTCCACGGCTGAGCGGGGAAATGAACTCTGGTCTCCAAGGTTGTAATCCAACCCTCAAACCATTATGCCATGCTGACTTGGCCCTTAGCTGTTCATTTTCTTTTCCCCTTCTCTCCTCTCCACTGTGCGAACTGTAACCCTGCCCTAATTTTCTGCCTATCATACCTTTCCCCTTGGGGTGCCCAGCTTCTCCATAAACCTTAATTAAAGTTCCATAACATGTCATAGGCAATAACCCAAGGTTATTCCTACAAAAGAAGCCCTTGGGGCTGAGTGCAGAGCCCATGAAGAATGACCCTTTATCTGTGAGGAGGCTAATCATGAAGGTTGCATTTCCATATTCAAACGTTTGCCATTCGTGTATTTGCTGCCCTGCACCAGTTACAGATTGCAACTCTAATTGGAATCTGTAAGGATTTTGACTTGCAGAGAAAGAGAGAAACACGTTGCTTATCTCTAGTCCGGAGAGAAATTTAGGAGTCCCGATCTTACCTAGAGATTCCACTGAAACAGGATTTGGGCTTTTTTGTGCTTGCAAAAATTGCAAGGGGAAAAAGTGGTATTTGGAGCTGAATTCTCCAGACAGCATTTGAACAATGCTTCCCTAGGCTATGTTTGGGCCTGCTGGAAATTTTTCCTTGTGGAAATTTCTGCTGGCACAAACTGTCTAGCCTTTATTGCATCTGTAAAAAGACTGGGGGAGAGAAGCAAGGTTTTGTGGGGAACAGCAAGTGAACAATGGGGTCCAATTGCTCAAACGGAAGCTGACCAAACTGTAATAAGGATTTCTCTGTGGTATCACCGTCTGAAAAATGGAATGGACTGTCTCAGAAAGTGGAGAGAAGTATCAAAACCATACTGGCAAAGCACTTTCAGATCAACCCAATTCTAGTGTTTGAATGAGATGGAATTAATGAACGCCTATTTATATTTTACTTAAATAATCCATATTGTCTATGATTTCAATTTACTTCATGTATTTTTATACTATTTTATGCATTTATGTCCTATTTTATGCTTTTATATTCTGTTTATAGTCTCTCCTATTTTTATATCTATATCCTATTTTGAGCAGGTGTATGTTTTTCTATACTGTATCCTTGGATAGTTCACTATGTTGGGTCTATGGACCGTAAAATAAAGTTTGACTTTGAGATAATCTCAGAAAGTGATGGACTTTTTATTTCTTTTTCATTAGAAGTGTTCAAGCAGAGGAAGGACGGACACTTCCCAGGGACAGTTAGCAGCAGGATTTCCCACAATGGCACAAAGATGGATTCATCTATTGATAATCCTACCTTTTACCAAACAAGAACCCACAGCAACTCATAGTACAGGTTAAAGTAAAATAAATCAGTGATCGTAATAACAATAAATGAATAAACTATTCCATTGAAAACAGCACTAATTTAAAAATGATCAACACAACTTAGGCCATTTCTGCACTAACCTGTTATAGCACGATGATTACACTTTCAACATCCTCTGAAATCCTGGGGTTTGCAGTTTCAGGAGGGTCCGGCCGGCCCCTCCCAAAACTGCAAGCCCCAGGATTCCAGAGGATGTTGAAAGTGGAATCATCACACTATAACAGGCTAGTGCGGACATGGCCTTAAATAGGCTAGGTCAAATAAGGTGGCCTTTATTTAGTCCAGTTTGGTCTGGTCTCCTTAATCCATGGTTAACCATCAATGACCTGTTTCCAATGGACCAGGACAGTGGTTATAATCCAACCTTCCACCGGCCTTTCCTTCTCTTTCAGGTGTCCTCTGCAACAATTTGTTTTCCATTTACAAAATGTAACTACTCCAGCCCTGTTGTTTTAGGCTTTTAAAAACACAAGCAATATTGAATTATCTCTGACAAGACAAATAATGCTATTATCATCGGTATTTCCCTTTCCTAAACATGCTTAAACAGCCTTTGAAAAAACACAAATAATTTAAGGGGAAACAAACTCTCTTTGACATTAATAAACAGGGAAGAAGCAAGGAGGAGGGAAGAGGCAATGTCCTGGCTGAGTTTGCTAAGGATTTTTTTTCTTTTCGGTCTACTAGAACCTTCTCCTATTTGTTCCTTTGACCGATTGCCAAAACTACAAATATTTCTGTAGTTCCATGGGTAATAAATATCACCTCTCACAGCCTCTGAGTCCCATAAAAGACTAAATCAAGAAGTGTGAACTTCTGTCCACCAGCCATATTTTATCTATGTTATGAAATTTCATTTCTAGTCATCCATAAGGTTTCCACTTCCTGCCCTGAGGTTGCATGTTTCTTTCTCTCCCTCCATGTCTCTCCATTAAGTTTTGCAGGAATGTTCTGAGGTTTATTTCTCTCCCCCTGTCAGGTCAGCAATGTCTCCCCTTCCATGCAAGATGCTTCCATGTAATATCATGCAATGCTACATCATGCTTTGATGGTTGAAAGATGCCATGCCATGCCATGTAGCGCTCTGAGGTTGGAAACCCAGGCTAGGCGGGGATGATGGAATTGAGGGAGGAACAGTATGCTGGGAATAAGAGGATGGCCCTTTTTGCATTGAGGCTTCTCACTCGAGCGGGAGAGGGCGGCTCGCGTGAGAAGGCTCCTCCGGGAGGCTGCCGTTTTCCCCCTCCTTCCTTCCGCAGGCGAAGGAACGAGGGGGTAGCGGCACCGGAGGAGGCTTCTCGAGCGAGCCCCTCTCCCCCAGGCGAAGCAGGAGGCTCTCGCGTCCGCCCCCCGCGCGCGCACAAAGCAGGAGCTGTCGTGTCCGTCACGCTAGCGCCCCGCCCTGCCCCTTCCTTCCGCAGGGGCAGAGGGAAGGAAGCGCGACCCGGCCGCCTCCCCAACGCTCTGCAAAGGAGGTAAGTGCGCCTGGGCGCCGGGAGCGTTGCGCGAGCGTGGGTGATTTTCGCTTTGAGGCGAAAATCAAAAAACCCACGATCGCACTGCTGCAGCCCCGTGAGCGTGGCGGAAGTGGGAGTGCATTGTGCAGAGCGACGCTCCCACTCCCGCGAGGCTCACGGGGCTGTCGCGAGACAGAAAGCCCGTGCAAAAAGGGCCGATGTTATTTGAGTCAAACTTCGGCCATTTCCTCAAAGACCTCTCTCTAAACTGCAAACCCCAGGATTCCACATGATGTTGAAGTGGGGTAATAGCACTATAACGGTCTAGTGCGGAAATGGCCTTTGATAAGAGGGAACCTACGAAGCTTCAAGGTTGCGTGGTTGGCAGATGGGACAAAAGTCTGAGAAAGGAGTTGTTTTAATTGGCTATCGCATAGGATGCGTGCCATGCAAATATGTAATGTTACAAGCTATAAGGCGGTAGTTTTTTAGTCTTGGCAATTTTCAGAATGTGCTGCTGTTACTCTAAAGTCTCCTGAATAAAGCTTTCGCCACTTTCTGATCTGAGGTTCTTTCCACACCTTACCTGGAAAGGAAAACAAGAAAACAGGTCCGGTCTCCATACTGAAGATAAAGGGAGAAAGCGGGAGGTGGAAGGAGAAACTGGGACGCTTTAAAATCAGCTGAAAAAAAGTAGGATGAAAGGATAAGTTGGGCCAGTTGGAGGGGACTGTTCGATATGTTTTTAGTCTCTCAGAAACATTTTTTTAATTGTTTGCATTGTTTTAAATTGGTCAAGTTGAATGTATCAAACACCATCTTGAGATCTGTTAGGGAGATTGTTCAACAGAACGGTGGGATATAAATATGTAAATAAGTAAATAAATAATCTTAAGGGTTTTTTTTAATCCGCTAATATAGATCTAAGTGAAACAGTTTGGGAATATTTGCAAAACTCAAAAGTGAAATGTTGGGCTTCAAATGAGGATAGTACTTTGGGGGCAATAATTTAAGTGAGAACAGTATTATGAGTCCTCAGGGAATTTGGACGTGATGTGTCACATCACTTAATGGAACATAAATCGCCCCTGTAGAAGAATGGTGTGCAATTTTGCATGGCTTTCAGCAGTACTAGTAACAAGTGAATTTAATATTGGATACATTACTCCACTTTAACATTTCTTCCTTGTACTTAAAGTACTGTGCTGTGCTCTGGTGCTATTATTACACTGATATTTAAGCTTCCTGGAATTGCTTGAAGCCAATGGAAGCCGGCTGCTGGGAAGGGGATGGGGTGATAAATCTACTCCAGGTTTTAGTTCAACTTTTAAATGAGCGATGCCAGGTGCTGAATGCTGTTTCCCAAATAGATTCAGCACTTTGAATAGCTCCTGCAAGACCCAGAGCACTAACCACTGTATGATCACGGCTAATTCAGTTTGGTTCACGAATTTAGTTTGCAAATGCATAAAGTTGGAAAACACCCTTGCACGATGTTTGTATTCTCCTAAGGGGGAGCAAAGTCATAGCTACACCACTGGGATCACTGGGTGAGTGGAGCCAGCAGCATCCAATGATCCAAATGCACAGTGTGCCCTAACATGTTCCATCGTACAGTGTTCTTGATGCAAAATGTCTCAACACACACCATGTCCTTCTGTGCAATGCCTCCTGACATAAAATACGTTCCATCGTACAGTGTTCTCGATGCACAAAGTGTCTCAACATACAACATGTCCTTCTGTGCAATGCCTCCTGACATAAAATACGTTCCATCGTACAGTGTTCTCGATGCACAAAGTGTCTCAACATACAACATGTCCTTCTGTGCAATGCCTCCTGACATAAAATACGTTCCATCGTACAGTGTTCTCGATGCACAAAGTGTCTCAACATACAACATGTCCTTCTGTGCAATGCCTCCTGACATAAAATATGTTCCATTGTACAGTGTTCTTGATGCACAAAGTGTCTCACCACACACCAAGTCCTTCTGTGCAATGCCTCCTGACATAAAATATGTTCCATTGTACAGTGTTCTTGATACACAAAGTGTCTCAACATACGACATGTCCTTCTGTGCAATGCCTCCTGAAGTAAAATATGTTCCATTGTACAATATTCTTGTTGCACAAAATGTCCCAATGGACAACATGTCCTCTTGTATAATACGTGCTGTTGTGCAACATGTGGCAGATGCACAAGTCCTGATAGGAGCCCCTGTTTGCACAAGAGAGCATCTGGGTGCCCCATTGTGCATTCATGCAATTCACTAACATGGTTGCGCATTATATCAGTAGCATAACTCCATTATTAAGTAACACATTGTAGCCACTAATGCAGGATCTTGGCCAATGCATTTTTTAAAAACAAAATTAATAAAAATCATCTGGATTGTATTCTGTTACTCCAATGTAATACACATGTGTTATTTCTGATATATTCCTGTTGTGACAGCTTCTCTCCAGAAGAGCGTGAACAATGTCTTCTGATCTTCTTAAACAGCAGTTAATGACAACGGTTCTTGAACTGATATACGACAACAGCAATTAGCAGAAGGTGAAAAGAGATGATATATTCATGGAATGCAAGGCTAGTTGTGCCACAGAGGCAGGAAATAATTGCTGAGGCATTGAAGAAAAGAGTTGCATTATGCATCAGATGCTTGATAGCAAATGCCCGTCACCTGAAACTATGCCTCTCTTTATATGCAATAACTGCACTTCATACAGACTTCAAGACAAATTGGCTCAAAAAGGCAATGTGGATAAAAGCTCCCTGTCTTGACCTTGATCCTCAAATATATACAACCATAGGGTTTTTTTTAAAAAAAAAAGGAAAAGAATCGTTTGCTGTAGGGACAAAAGCATGATGCAAAAGATTGCATCCACACACTCACACATGCATTGTAAAAAGTCCCATTGTTGCTGGGCTAATGAAACATGGATGTCTCCCTCGCTTGTGGTCCACCTGCAGATATTCTCTCTACAATTTTAAACTTTTATGAATGCTAGCCCATCTGAAAAGAATTTAAATAGAAAGTGGGAAAATAAATTATTGTCTCCATGCCAGTGAAGGCGGGGGGAACGTAGCACTGGGGGAGAACTTGTGCTTTGCATGCAAAATGTCCCAAGTTCAGTTCCCAGCATTTCCGTAGGAATGAACCCTACCGGAAATCCACAGCCATCACTCAGAAGGTGGATCCACACTGCACAGTCATAACAGTATGATAGCACTTGAGCTGCTATGGTTCCATCCTATGGGCTCCTGAAAGCTACAGAAAGAAAGGAGAGTAGGATCCATGTGTTTATGGATAGTCCAAGTTTATTCATTTAAAAACCCAATGCATTTTGGCCTGTTCATAAATTAACTGGACTTTTTCTAGGGCTGTAATTAAAACAAACACATACCTACATGCATACATATATATTACAATCTTATAACGAGGAACAATGTATGTGTATGTATGTGTGTTTATGTGTGTGTGTGTGTATATTACTTCCAAATTTAAATAGTGAAATACACTCTTTATATAACAAACGATATACATACTATAAATCCAATCTACAACAGACTTTTCTGGAATTGCTGCTGCACTCTCTTTAGGAACTGGAATAACACGCATAAAGAAGAAGAAAAACAACAGGGGTTTGGTTTGGTTTGGTTATTTGTACAACTTCTCAGATGGTCAGAACCAAGGGATGGTCTAGAGAAAGTGGTATGACCACTTACAAGTACGTCTGATGTAATCTGCAAGATTGCCTGGTAATGAGCTGAATTTTTTAAAGAATAAACTTGGACCACCTCTAACCACCCAGAGCCTAATCCTCTTTATTATTATTTTTAATTACACTTGCTTTCCCATTCTTATTCTTGCTCCTGAAAGCACGACTCATCTCTCTGCACTACAGCATTGGAAGCCTTTGGCAGCAAATTCTAAGTACCTCTTGAAACTACAGATCCCAGGATTCCATAGGATGGACCCATGGCATTTCAACTAGTATTAAAGTGCTGTAACTTTGTAGTGTGAGTATACCTAAGGTTGACAATGCAGTTCTAAAGGTACCGATGATTGGACTCAGAATAAAGCAGCATCTGAGCTAGGCAAACTAGTAGTTCAGAGAAATCTGGTTTAGGATTCTGACTCATTCATATCTAAAGCTGCTAAAACCATTCCTGTGTCCAGGGCAACAACGTCCACTCTGCTGTGATAGAAGCAATTGTGATGACAGTTTGACATTTGGACTAGGAGGACTTTAGCTTAGATGGCATGGTTTTAAATGCAGACAATAGATTTAAAAGGCCCGTTGGTGTTTATTAGTTCTGTATTCCAGTGGTTGGAAAAAACAAAAAACAAGGGAACTGAGGGAAACGAGCAGCAGGATACCTGCTTTGCATGAAAAGCAATGGCATGGATACATAAGCCTTCCTTCCACCAGAGTGGTTTAAATAAAATTCCTGGTGCATTTTCTTCCCTCTCTGTTTCTCTTTCCTTCTGTTTCATCTCCTTCCTTCTGCCCTTTTATGGGAGGAACTGTAACTTCTGCTGCTTGTGTGGAAGCTGCTGTAGAAGATATTTTTTGTCAAAAGGGGTTTTACCAAATCTGTTTAAAATAAATAATAAAATCAATCTTCTGCTCAGAAAAGGCTAGTTTCTGTGCAAAAATATCACAGAAATCATAGAATGATAGAATCACAGAGTTGGAAGAGACTGCAAGGTCCATCTCGTCCAACCCTCTTCTGCCGTGCAGGAAGACACCATCAAAGCATTCCATGTGACAGCTTCAGGGTTGCCCTAAGTCGGAAATGACTTGAAGGTACACAACAACAACAGAATGATATAACTGCAGGAGTTGGAAAGTATCTCCAGAACAATTTAGCCCAGCTCCTTGCTACTTTAGGAATGCATGGCTAAAGCATTCTTCAGAGATGTCCATCCAAGCTGTTTAAATACCTCCAGTGAAGGACATTCCACCATCTTCTGAGGTTCTAGTGCTGAATGAGTCTCTCCATCATGAAGGTCTACCTAATCTTGAATTGGAATCTCCATCCTATAATTTGTATCCTTTGGTACGAATCCTGTCCTTCGGAGTGGCAAAAAACAATTTGGTTTGACCTTCTACATGACAGTCCTTTATAGTTTTACAGATGACTATCAGATCACTCCTCCATCTTCTTTTCTCCTGGATAAACATTTACAGACTTCAATAAAAATGATTCTTAAGCACACCTGAGCCCTACGTTTATTAGAACTGGCAGGTAAGAAGTATCTGCCTTGGGTGATTTGAGGCCATCGGTATTCAGCTCAGGTCACTGATGGGGGTGACAGGAAGATTTTCGGATTACCCCTACTCTTAAAGCCAAGCTTCTCTATTACAGCTGGAAATTGTTTTCATTAGATGGTTGAATCTGCTTAGGTGGAAGGAAGGATTGCACGCACACACCACATTTCACTCTGAAACAGACATCCTACACTATTCTTTTTCAGAAACAAGAGCAGGTCCCCTTCCTTACTCTTTATTTTTATTATTTTTTCAAGAATTACATCAGAAGCCTTTATAGACTCATTGGTGCACCTGAGAAGGCTAGATGTTTATGAACATTCCAGGACGGATTCTGAGTTCCTAAGCAATTCTAAACAAGTAGTTCTGTCTTCTTGCAAGAACTGTGTCAAAAGTCACCAAGATATGTTTGTTCACAAAAAGAGCGATGCCTGTGACCATTTCTGCCCTACACTGTTATACTGCCATTATTCCACTTTTAACATCCTGTGGCATTCTGAGGTTTTAGTTTACTGAGGCCAAAGAACTCTCTGGCTGAGGATTCTAAAGGCTTCTCCCTAAACTACAAATCCCAGGATTCCATAGGATGTTGAAAGTGGAATAATAGCACTATCACAGTCTAGTGCAGAAATGGCCTATATTAGAATGTTGGAAGGATCTGTTCTTGGTATTGCAATTTATGTTAAGCATAAACTATCCTGTTTGCATTTTCTCTCTCTCTCTGGAAGCTCTATAAAAATCCGGATGTTTCAATAAACCAACCGGATCAGACTGCTGTTGCAGCCAAGATGACAGCAGGGGCTGAGAAGATGTTCCCACTTGGCCAAGAATAAGAATGTGTGTATGAGGGGAGAGAGAGAGAGAGAGAGAGAGAGAGAGAGAGAGATTCCTTCCAAACCTGATTCAGGGCTCAGTGATTCTACCTGGGAAAAAAGGGTGGACTGGTATTTCAATCACACCTAACACTGTTATTCCCCTTTGTCAGGGAACTATACTTCTCTTGATGCAAACTAGGCCATTTCCACACTAGCCTGTTATAGCGCGATGATTCCACTTTCAACATCGTATGGAATCCTGGGGTTTGCAGTTTCGGGAGGGGCCGTCTGGCCCCTCCCGAAACTGCAAACCCCAGGATTCCATACGAAGTTGAAAGTGGAATCATCGCGTTATAACAGGCTAGTGTGGAAATGGCCCTAGACTAGACTAGACTTGTCCTTCCTTCCTTCCTTCCTTCCTTCCTTCCTTCCTTCCTTCCTTCCTTCCTTCCTTCCTTCCTTCCCTCCCTCCCTTCCTTTTTGTCACCTTATCACCTATCGCTGTTGACTCATGTTTAGCTTGTAGTCTACCACACTCTTAAATTAAGCACAAGTTTTGTGCTTGGTGATTCATCTACAATGAATTCATACCTGCATGTCATCGGTTGATGCTGCTATCAAATGAGCAAGGAAACATGTATGTGTGAGCTTTAATTGGAACACCTGTTGTGCAAGTATGAAAATGACTCAAGCTAAAAAGACTCCGAGGAGATTCGCTGTATCCCTATTTATCTATGAATCACAGCCTCTTTAAATTACTTCTGTCCGTTTACGATTATAATGGTAGTAAATTCTTTTATCACACTCCAATAACAGCTAGCAGGCCCTCCACACTTAATATTGATGGAGAAAGAGTGGAAGGATTCATCAGCAAAATATCCGTCTCTATTTTCCAGTCGGTGCACGTGAATATTTTCTATTAAATTTGCAAATCAATTCATTGTGTGGAAAATAGATCCTTGGGGAAGAGGAGAACTGAGTCTTTTATAATGAGAAATGATCTCCATGTGTACTTAAACTCTGATGTCTCTTTATGGAGTAATACATTGCCAGTGCTATAATGGATACCTTCGTTCCTGATGCAGGTGGAATGTTAAAGCTTTGGCACACTTTGTCCAAAAACTCTTACCTTGCCACTCAGTTTCCACTATCTAGTTCACCCAGCTCATATCTTTCCTTTCTGAAAGACAGTGTTGTATAGTAGTTGTGAGGTTCAGCTAGAACTTGGAAGATTCAAGTTGTAGTCTCCAGTCAGTCATCAAATTTGTGGGGTGTCCAGGGGCTAGGTATGTAATTGTCACTTCTCTAATTATTACATGCAAGAATGGGTAATTTTAAGACTTTCTCCCTGTTCGACATGCATCACAAAAATTTCTATGCATTTTTAAAATATTTGCTGATGGGCATAAGTAACTAAGTTGCTGATGTAGATTAACTGAAGAATGTTTCTGTCCTGAACCCCCCCCCCGAGCCCACCGTAACAGCCAGCTGCTGCCATGAGCAAAAGAAGGTATGTTCAGCTGGATCGGAGCATAAGAAGGATTTATTAATTATTTATTTATTTATTTATTTATTTATTTATTTATTTATTTATTTATTTGTATCCGCCTCTCCATATGGATCGAGGCGGAGAACAACTTACAAATAGCTTGTATTTTGAAACATATCTATACATGCCCCCAACAAGCTGGGTACTCATTTTACCGACCTGCGGAAGGATGGAAGGCTGAGTCAACCTTGAAGCCGGGCAGGATCAAACTCACAAGCTTGTGGCTTGCAGTACTGGCATTTAACCACTGCGCCACCAGGATGACATTTCCAGGCCCTTCCCACCAAGAAGCAAGGCTGACACAAGGAACTGAGACAGGGATCCTGCTTCTGATTGTTGCAGCCTTGCTCAGGGGTGGAAGGGGGCTGATTGGCAACTGAACAGACGTCCTTCACTCAAAGAGGCTATTGACTGTTAAGGCAGACTTGAGGGGGCATTTACACAGTCTTACGGCAAGACTTCATAGTCTTATTTATTGAATGATTGGATTGGGTTTGTATCCTACCTTACGCAGGACCCAAGGTGGACGGTGTTACTGCATATGGAATAAATGATGGAACTGCAACTCTAGGGCTATTTTCCACACTACACTGTTATAGTGCTTATTATTTCACTTTCAACGCCCTGTGGAATTCTGGGGTTTGTAGTTTAGGGAGGGACATTTAGAATTCCCAGCCAGAGAGCTCTTTGGTCTCAGTAGACTACAAACCCCAGAATTCCATGGGATGTTGAAAGTGGAATAATAGCACTATAACAGTTTGGTGCAGAAATGGCCTTCATTACAAATCTGTAACTCTAGGTTATGAATATAGAACTGCAATACAGAATGCCAGCCATTTCTCATAATTCAGGGATTTTTTTTCCTAAAAAAATCATGTCCATACAAACCTGTCTTGTGCACAAGAACAACATCAGAGTAATAGCAATAGCAATAGCATTTATTTCTATACCGCTTATCAACTGAGTATTATCTAAGCGGTTTACAATGTGTTTTAGCTAATTGCCCCCAACAAGCTGGGTACTCACTTTACCGACCTGCGGAAGGATGGAAGGCTGAGTCAACCTGGAGCCCGGCAGGATCGAACTCACAACCTTGTGGTTGCAGTACTGGCATTTTCTGCGCCACCAGGGCTACAGAACATAGTGTGTTTTGCAGAAAATGCACTGGTTATCTGTGCAAAATGTTGGGGTTTTGCACAAAATAAGTTTTGCGTTGTTGAGCGTGACTGAAAAACCAATCCACCCTTGTTTCCCAGGTAGAATCATGGAGCTGAAATTGGGCCCTGGATCAGGTTGGGAAGGGATCTCTCTTTCTTTCTCACACACAATTACTCTTGGCCAAAAGAGAACATGTTCTCAGCTCCTGCTGTCAGGTTGGCTGCAACGGTAGTCTGGACAGATGGACAGAGCTTACTGAAACATCAGGGTGTTTATAGAGCTTCCAAAGAGAGACGAAATGCACACAAGAGTTGCTTAACATGAGTGAGGCAGGAGAACAGAGAAGAGATCATTCTAACACAGACGTCCTTCTTTCTCAATCAGTTATCTTATTGACTTTTGACATTGTTTAAGAAGACATAATGGCTTGTTTAGAATTGCTTAGGAATTCACAACACTAAAAGCTGGAAAACTTTTCACCCCCAACAGCACCAACGAAAAAATTTCAAGCAGCAGTGTCCATTTTTCTCAGTAGAATCTGTTACTGTGTTGAAACACCCTTACTTACCAAGAACAAAAAGAATTATTAACATTCTACTGTGGACAACTCACTTTTTCTTGGACTGTTCTACTTCACATGGTTGGTGTGATGATAAAATAGAAAGGAAAGAGCCACATATACCAGCTGGAGCTTGTTCCAGGCAAAGCAGGGGTAGAAACCTAACCAACCAAAGAAGAAATATTATTTAGCTTGGTGCAAATACATTTCTTGTAGCACAGTGGCTTCTTTCTTTGCTATTAAAATGCTGATTGCCTTTCACCTTCCCACTCAGAACTGCCTAACTAGATAACAAATGTTATAGACTGTCAATTTCACCTTTTCTAAAAAAGAAACCCACCAGATCTACCGTGAAGCTGAACGTTCTATTAGTCTTTCTCATTCTACATTTGTACACATTTTTGTAGCTGTTGATCCTGCTCAACAGCTGTAAGGCAAAGGGGAATAATATGATATTAATGAGGAAATGACATATAATTATTTCCACAGAGGAGTTTCAAGGTCTGTTCCACAACTGCTGATCAGAATGGAGAAGGCCTCTTTCTGCTTGGAAAATGAGAAATGCATAATTCAGATATTAATACAGACTATGTTATACATTCAGCAGCCCTTCAATGATGAGAAGGTTACCCATCCAAAAGAGCAGATGGCTCAGTGCCATTTTCTGATCGCGCTGGGGAAATGTTCACCAACTGTTTATATTGGGGGGGGAATCTAAAGTAAAGTTAATGAAACATGAAGAATTGACAGGAGTAATTAAAGCCAGGGGAATATGAATGCGACCTCTGAAGGGCACAGGAGATAAGTCGGTTCTCATACCCTTGTCAAAATACTTACCCTGAGTGGCAGAAAGACCCAGTGGAGAGAGAACAGCGAGAGAGAAAATGTATGCTATGCTGTTACTATCTAAAGATGAGACAGGTCCAGGTAATCTTCTCTAACCTCCTTAAAACTTTGGAATAAACTTTTGTAGAACTCCAACACCCAACCATCTCCTTCAGCTTTAAAGAAGAAGAAGGAGAAGGAGAAAGAGAAGAGGAAGAAGAACAGCAAGCAACAGCAGCATAATTGTGTGGACACACCTAGTAATTTCTCTTCAACCTATAGACTTTCTTGTATGTGTGCTTCCCTTTTCCAGCCAAGGGCTGGTGAGGTCTATCAGAAACAGGAACTTAATATGGTTCATCCATGGTCACAACATTAGTCCCTCACTATTATGGATGGTGGTGTCCATGGTGGTTTTTGCTCTAGGTTTCCACCAAAATTTTAGAGGAACTATCCGAGGTGCTGAACTGTTCCACCAGAATTCGTTCAGGACCTTAGATAGCTCCTGTAAAGTCCAGGTGATGATGATGACAATGATTGTATCAATATCCTGTCTTTCAATAATGAGACTCAAGGCGCCTAATAACATGTTAAAAGCAATGCAGATTCAAACTACACAAAAGCTTCAATAAAAGTATAAACATAAATATTTTTTTTAAAAATTAAGCAGTAATAGATCCACCACCTCTACTGACATTGGGAGTTCCTAGCTGCCCCTTGCACTTCTAGAGCAATATTGTCTAATGTACTAATTGCTTTTTGGGAATCTCAAGCAGAGAAAAGTCCTTTCATTCAACGATACTCAAGAGTCATAATCCCACCTCATGGGACTTGTCCTTGTCCATACTCTGGTTCAGAAAACAAGGTCCACAGTGTCAGGTTAAAAAACAACAACCAGATACACTTAACCTGGAGAAATGGCTTTTAGGGGGACATAGTAGCCTTCGAAGTCCTTGCAGGCTGTCACCTAAAACAGTGGTACCCAACCTTTGGCACTCCAGATGTTTTTAACTTCAGCTCCCAGATGCTTTGGACTCCAGCCAGCATGGCTATTGATGGATTTGAGCACTGAAGTCCAAAAAAAAAAAAAAAATCTGTAGAACCAAAGCAAACAGAAGAATAAACATTTGTTCTTGGCTTCTTCAGAAGGCGAGACTGGCATTAATGGACTTAATATCCAGGAAAGTAGCTTTCATTTGAACATCAAAATAAGCTCATTGAGGTAAGAGTTTGTTGATGGAACGAATTGCTCAGAAGGACGTGTAGGATGACCTCCTAAGGAAGATGGGAAGATGTCTGCAGGGAAGGCTTTACCTCTCTCTATTTCCTATATCAAGCCAAGGAGTGGAGTGAATGTCCCAAAAGGCTTTCACTAGGAACCCCAAACTCCAGCCAGCAACACCTGGTAGACTGTGAAAATGAATAATAATGATAATGATAATAATAAGAACAAGAACAATGTGATGATATTGGTGGTGGTGATAATGATGTCCTGACACCTTTTCTATATAGGTGACTCTGCCCAAGGAGAACCAGAGTGGTGTAATGGTTTGAACATTGGACTACAACCCTGAAGACATGCAGTGGCGTAGGAATGGAGGGCAGGGGGGTGCCTCACCCCGGGCGGCAATGTTTTGGGGGTGTCCTGGCTCGTAGCCACACCACCGCATGCCCTGACCACACCCCACGCACCGCGGCCATGCCCCCACATGCTCTGGCCACACTCTTATGCACTGCGTCCATGCCCCCACGCACCATAGTCCCACCCCCTTCCACCTCATCTCCATACACTCCAAGCTCTGCCACTGAAGACAAGGGTTCGATTCCCCAATTAGCCACTGAAATCTATTGGGTGACCTTGGGCACATCACACACTCTCAGCCTCGGGAAACCCCCTGGCCTTAGGGTTGCCATAAGTCAGAAACAAACTGAAGGCACAGGACAACAGCAACCCAGGTGAGAAGAAATTGTCTTTTCTGGTTTTCAGTGACACATATTCTAAAGATGTTACTGCTGTAATTGCCACATCTCTGTGTTGCCTTTCCTGTCCAAAGAAAGCCAGTCATTAGAGATTTTGCATGGATTCCTTCACACCGCTAATTTGGTTTATAGCAGCTTTTGTTGTGATGGTGGTTTATGCAGAATCAAACTAGGACAGATTCAGAATCAAATCCCTTCAAACTGTTCTGTATTCCCACCCACCCCCATCCCAAACTGTTCTGCTACTTCCTCAGTTGCAATAAAGCTATGTTAAGAAGAAATTTGTTTTTTCCGGCAGACACAATGAGGTTACCGATAAAAGCTTCTGAAGGATCATGAGCTTTCAAAGAACAGATCTGCTTTCAAAGGGGAAAACAAAAATCACACATGGATATTCTAGTAATATCCAGCTTGCCGCTGCTATTTGGGTGGGCTATGTTTGTATTTTTAAAGATAATTATTTTGAATGGGGCAGCTCTGCGAAGCTATGTACTGACTTTGAGAAAGATTACACTGTTTCAGTGAGCAAAATGGTTTAATCTCTCCTCGCCTTTCTATCCCAGAACTTATTTTTTATTTTTATTTCTCCCGAGAAAAATGGAAATGTGTATACGCCTAACCAGGCAAAGTGACCTTTCCAAGCTGCATCCATGTTGTTTTTTAAAAAAAGGAAGCTCATTGATTTCCTCACTGAAAATTACAAAGCTTGTTAATTTTAAGAAGAATAAAAATAGCGGCCAAGCTTGTGCACTGAGAAGATGGGGGTGAAATGTTATACTCAGGGACTAGCAGGATGGTGATGCAATGCCACTTCCTTTGGGAATTCTGGTGTTGCACAACTAAGTGTGCAACCATAGGGCACATGTGTGGGTTCTAGTCCTATGCCTAGAAGCAGGAAGTACCAGGAAAGACTGGGGCCATTTCCGCACTAGCCTGTTATAGCGCTATGATTCCGCTTTCAACATCCTATGGAATCCTGGGGTTCACAGTTTCGGGAGGGGCCAGGCGACCCCTCCTGAAACTGCGAACCCCAGGATTCCATAGGATGTTGAAAGCGGAATCATAGCGCTATAACAGGCTAGTGCGGAAATGGCCAGGCCGTAGTAGGGGGAAAGGAGTCCAGGGCCATTTCTGCACTACACTGTTATAGTGCTATTATTCCACTTACAACATATTTTGGGATTCTGGGGTTTGTGGTTTGCTGAGGCCAAAGATGCCCCCCACTAAAGTCCAGGATTCCATAGGATGTTGAAAGTGGAATAATAGCACTATAACAATGTAGTGCAGAAATGACCCAGGTGAGTCCGGATCATACATGGGTAATCTAGGTATCCTTGAGCTGTTGAACTATGAGAGGGTGTGGAGACTCTGTATTTCCTCCTCCAGATCTCCAGTTCTGTTTGAGATGGTCTGGGCTCTGTTGTTGTCACAAAAGGCCTCCTTTGGCTGCAGGTGGGGAGGTCATCTCCTGGATGCTCCTTTCACCCTTCTTCATCCACGGAGGCTTCTCTAGCTAAGGCATGACCCTTTGCTCGCTCTTTCTTTCTTTCTTTCTTTCTTTCTTTCTTTCTTTCTTTCTTTCTTTCTTTCTTTCTTTCTTTCTTTCTGGAAGATTTTTTTCCAATGAGATCTGTAAATAATCGCCCCCAGTAACTGGCTGTCATTGCCGTCTTCACATATTTCCAGGCCTTTGCTAACTCAGCAGGGGTGCCTGCCACAATTGGTTGGAAAATAACCAGCCGCCTGAGTTCTTTTTTCTCTCCAACGTGATAACTGAAATGTGTTAGCGTGTCGTTTCCTTCGGATGACTCTTCTGATGAAATATAGAGCTGGTTTCAGTTATTATTAATTTTTTTTGTCCAAGACAGCCTTTGGTCTTCTGTCTCTTGTTCCATTTCTCTCAGAAATTTTATCGCCTTCTGTTTGACATAAGAGAAATCAGAGTTGCAGGGATGTTTGATTTCTTTTTAATGATGGGGCAGAGAGAGATCAAGACCTTCTCTTCTTCAGCAGGTCCATTAGCTAGACTGAAGCAGGAGCTTCAGGCAGCAAATTTTCATGTGTCATCACATTCCATCACACCGGCCAAGATCCTATGGCAGGGTTCCTTGTAATCCTATAGGCAGGATTACACATTAGCAGTGCTACGTAACCCTGATGTGCACTCTGGACTTATACATTTGCAATTATTCGTAACACTACTGCCACAATTACAAATAGAGATCATCAGCTGTGCTTTATGTAGGCACACTTCATGCACTTTTTGGGTTGCATCTCACAGCAGTACTGTATAGGAAAAGGAATTGTGGAACGTGCGTTTGATTGCACATTTGGATCTATATTCCACCATGCAGCATTTCTGTTCAACACAAGGGTTGCGTAATACAATCAATGTGTAACTTCACTCAGAAGGTGTAGAGGTTTACACGATGCAAACTCAGCATCAGATCCTGGCCAATGAGGTGTGTTTAAATTGCTTTTTTATGCACAAAAGCCCAGCAGCTATCATCCTGTTGGTGTTCTCTTAGGCTGGCAGCCAGCTCAGGTTTACTGGTCCCCAATTAGAGTCTTTTATCAGCAACCATGCTCATAACAGTTTGTTAGCCAGTTACCAATTGTTGTTTTTGCAGTCCAAGTCCGTAGTAAATTCAGAGCAACAGTCCAGGAGTGAAGTCCATGCACAAGGTGAGGGTCAAGGTTTACAGGAACATGAGCAAGGGATCTGAATGTGGAATGTCTTGCTTCCACTGATAAGACCTATGTCCAACAGTGTCTTCTCATCCCTTTCCCTATTCATATAGGCTGCCAGCCTCCTCCAGCTGTTTGCCTAAGTGATGCGTCCTTATGTAAAAACTCTGAGTCTCTTGGGTTCTCCCTTTTTCGCCTATGCTGGCTGCAATAAGTATTTGTCCCATTCATGTCTCTCACCTCCTCCACACGGGACTGTTATAGCACTATGATTCCACTTTCAACATCCTATGGAATCCTGGGGTTTGCAATTTAGGGAGGGGCTGGCCGGATTCCATAGGATGTTGAAAGTGGAATCATAGTGCTATAACAGTCCTGTGCGGAAATGGCATCTGTCTTGTGACTGTTGGGAAGAGTGCTGTTTGGGTTCTGGGGCAGGGGTATTACAAGCAAGTCAGTTGCTTTGTACATACATCTGTCCTTGTTTTGTTGTTGTTGTGTACCTTCAAATCATTTCCAATTTACGGACCCCTTAAGGTAAATCTGTCATGGGTTTTCTGGGGCTGAGTATGTGTGATGTACCCAAAGTCACTCAGTCGGTTTCTATGGCTGAGCAGGGAATCAAATCCTGGTCTCCAGGTTCATGGTCCAATGCTCAGGCCACAACACTGTGCTGGGTCTCTACCCTTGTTTTGGCCATGGCATAATGTCCGCATTCCATTCTTAACCATACAAGCAGGGTACTGCAAGAATAACCAGTGCACATGCCATTGCGCATTCTTGGATGGTGCATAACTAATCATCAATGACTTCAAAGTACCACTTGGCTCACTGTGATAGCGGAAATAGCCAGTACATTGTCAGATCAGCAAATGGTTGCACAGCTTTGGTACGCTGGAGAAAGATGGCTTCGTGCAACCACCGCTTAGCTCTATGAGCAGTTAAGCAGCAGTTGAGGTATGCAACTTTTTTTTACAGTAGAATACGCCTTTTTTATTGTTACTGCTAAAAGGAAAAGACACATTTTTACAATCTCATGCAGAAGAGAGAGAGAGATGACAGAGGAAGAGAGAGGGGGGGCAGTTGACAATTTTTAGAGTGAAGCGTCTCATCACGTAGAAATATCCTCCCTCATTAAGGATGAGAACATTTGTGCATTTTCTTGGCATTGGACCTCTGCAATTTTCAAAAGAGACATCAGCCTTGAACCAAGTAGTAAACTGAGCTCCCCGCTCTTACTAGCAAGAGCTATTGCTTTCACTTGTTTCAGTTGAGTTTTAATCAGAAGGGAAGAAGAAATTTGACATGTCCCTTATTTAAACAGAGAGGAAACATTTTTAAAATGGTTTTCATGGCATGTGCATTCCCTCCTCCCCTCTGGAAGGATAGGGAAATCGGTGTTGCTACGGTCGGCAGAAAGGAGCTATAGATTATCTGTAGGCTTGTGACAGTTCGTGGCATCCATCATTTTGCAAATCAATTATGCAGTTTGTGATTCTGCAATAAAGGAAATTGATGGCCTCTGAACTAAGCTGACAGCAGGATGGGAAAGAGACAGGGCAAATATTCAGACCACTCTGCTGATTGATGATTTTTTTTGGGGGGGGGGGTTGCAAACCTTTGGGAGCTGGGAAGGTCTACAGGCAAAGAGACTGAACTCTAGAAAGCAATGCCTGCAATCCTGTTGGTGTCTTACAAATGCACATGTCCCCCTGCAGAACTGGTTGGATGTGTATTCTGCCTGATGCATAGAGTCTTAGGCCATTTCCACCCTATGCTGTTATAGTGCTATTATTCCACTTTCAACCTTCTATGGGAGGGACCTTTAGAATTCTCAGCCAGAGAGCTCTTGGGTCTCAGTAAACTACAAATCCCAGAATTCCACAGGAGGTTGAAAGTGGAATAATAGCACTATAACAGTGTAGCGTGGAAAGGCTTATCTAGTTGGAAGACACCCCAAGGGCCATCCAATCCAAACCCATTCTAACATGCAGGAAGACACAGTCAAAGCTCTCCCAACCGATGGCCATCCAGCCTCTGTTTAAAACCTTCCAAAGAAGGAGGCTCCTTCACACTTCCAGATAGCAGCATATTCCACCATCAAACTGCTCTTATCATCAGCAAGTTCTTCCTAATGTTTAGATGGAATCTCTTTTCCTGAAGTTTGAAGCCAATTGCTCCTTGTCCTAGTCTCTGGAGCAGAAGAAAACAAGCTTGCCCCATCTTTCATATGACACCCTTTCAAATATTGAAACATGGCTTTCATGTCCCCTCTTAGCCTTCTCTTCTCCAGGGTAAACCTTCCCAGCAACCTAAGTTGTTCCTCATAGGGCTTCATGGTTTCTAGGGCTTAATGCAGAGCAGCCACAATCAGAGGTAGGTTATGTCCAATTATAATCAATGGATGCAGCAGACAGATGTCCCTGCTGCCACAGGTGTGCCTATATCATGTCCATTGACTATAATGGGACACAAAGCTTTGCATTTTTTGTTTTATATCGGGGGGGGGGTTTCCTGGAACAGAATCCTTGCATATAGATAACAAGCACAGAGGATGTGCTTTTCCAGCTCAGACTCCATGCCACACATACATTTTCTGTGCAGTGAGTGTATCTCCTGCACAGGAAATACAGTTTCTGCATTCAAAACTGTTTTTTTCCTGCCAAAATCCCTCACACACGTTTTTCTCTGCACAGGAAAATCCTACCGAAGACTTTAGAACACTCAAATATTGAGAGAATGCTACGCAGAAATATTATGCACAATGCTATACATGAAAATACTATGCAGAAATATTGTTTTTTCTCCCCAGAGTGGGGAGAAAACTGCAGTAGTCATTTGCCCTTGCATGTGAGGGTGAAATAGTTGAGAATTTGCATCCCTAGCTGTGTTGGCCATACAGCAAAACATAACAGAATGCAAAATGCAAATTGTGGGAACACTCTTATTAGGCCAACCAAAAGCCAAAAAATACATTAGGTTAACGTTTCTGGAGGCCTCTTGAGACTCAATTTACTTTGCCTACAAAGTGGCTTCCAGCTTCAGGTAGGACAGAGGCTGCCCAGATCTTAAGTTACTCTGCTGCTGCTAATGGAAATGGACTTTTTATTGCCTGTTTTTTTACTGCCTTTGTCCTCATTCCCCTTATGGCCGAGAAAGGATGCAGCCTCTATCTGAATCAACTCACCCTCCGGGGTATCTTAATCTCCCACCTAAACAAAACACTTCAAAGAAAATGCAAACCAGGGCTCCAACACAGTCACTTTTCCTCTCCTGTGTGGTGGTTATCAAAGAGCCAATGGGGAGTAGTGGCTGAAAGGTTTAAATTTATTTATTAAATTTATATCCTGCCTTTCTCCCAAATGAGATCCAGGGCCCTGTACCAGGATTCCAGGAGACCAGGGTTGGAATCCTGCCATCTACCTATTTAAGGTTCACTTTGGATTCCATCTTTTCTGGAGCAGCAAATGCATATTTACCTGTCTTCCAGCCACACATGGAACCAGCATCATGTAGTGGCATGAGCACTGAACTATAACTCTGGAGGCCAGGGTTGGATAACTCAGTTGGAAACCCACTAGGTGACCTTGGGCAGGTCACACTCTCTTTGCCAGTTGCAAGCTTAGCCCAGCTGGCTTCATTAACCAGGTCAGAAGGTGTTTTAATTAGCCACGCATGCAAGTTTATCATGTTACTGCTTACACTGTGAATCCAATAGAGCTTTCAGTCTTGGCAATGGCCAGAATGTGCTTCTGCACATTACCTTGAAGTTCCTGAATAAAGCTTTTGCAAACTTCTAAGCTAAATCTTCGAGTTATCCTGTACATGACAGATGCTGCCGCCACCGCCACCAAAACCAAAGCTTGGAAAGATTGCTTTATGAACAACAACACCCAGAATCCACCAGACAGCTCAGCTGGGTAAAGGATTCGGGGAGGTGTAGTCCAAAAGTGACTTTTCTAAGCTCTGGTGAAAACATCTTGAAAGCATCAGTCTGAGGCTGACTCACAGAACGTGACCGACTAGCAAAAGGAGCTGCCAACTGACAATGTACCGGAACACAAGCCAAGCAATATCCCATTAGTAGCACTGAAGGCTCATTCTGCTGACCAGCAGATTCACACCTAGCAGTCCTCCAATGAAAAGTGCTCCCAAGCTGACACGGTGCCAGGTGGCTTGGCAGTCATGAGATGGCAAGTTACCCACTGCTCCTAATTACAAGGAGCCCAGCTGGGAGACATTAGGATGGGATCATCTATATTCCACATTTCTTCCCCGAAGGATGGCAAAGGTCAAGAATAGGCCAAAACTCCATCACTCTTTGTCTCCAACGCTTCTCCAAATCTGGCACTGCTTTGCATCTACAGTGTCCTCCACAAAGCATTTGGCTGCTGCTAATGCTGGTAGGAATATAAAGTAAGAAATTAATTTTTTTTTTGCTGGGAAACCCAATTGGATTCTGAAACCTCATCCATCCAAGAGTCTTCAGTTCATTTATTTAGGGCTTCTTCTTTTTTAAGGACAACAGAGGAGAGACTGGACATTCCTCAAGGGCAATATGGTATGCTTTAATTTTTGTTTTATCCCTTTTTTTTTCTTCTCATGGTGACCTATAATTCTAATGAGAGAAAATAGAAAAAGTAAACATCTTCCCCCACCAGGAAAAGAAAAAACACCTAGATAGGTAATGAAGCAAAACAGACTGAATCTATTTCACATATCAAATGGTTTGGGAATCAGGGCAAACTCCCCAGCGGAGTCAATTGAAATGCAATGAAATATTACTGGAGTGTCCAGGGCCCAAACAACTGTGCATGACAAATCCCCCCAGAGTTAATTCCTCCCTTCTGTGCCTTTACTCAAGCCCTCAAGATGTCAAACAGCCTTGGACATGCTTGTTCCTTTCTCTTTGATGAAGAGGAAATCAAAGGCCCAGCTGAGGTTCTAATCCAAAGCCTGTTTGCAGCAAACAACCAAGGGAAAATCAACTTCATTTAGCCAGCTAGGCTATACAGGCCCTTAAAAAAACGAGATGCTGGAGACCCAGCTAGTCCTGCATTCTGTTCGCAAAGTGCCCCACAATCCCCAGCAAACTTTATCTAAAAAAACATCCTGTATCTGGATCTCAGGCTAAGATACAGCTGCCATAAAACCATAGCATTGGAAAGGGGGCCATGGGTCATTTCATGGAGCCTTCAGCAATGATCCGTGGCCATTTGGTTTTGGAAAACTGTTCAATGCACTGTTTTGAAAGCCATTCTTTGTGTGTATGTATTCCCATAAATAAATCAACCACTTTGGCAGGTCTTTCCCAATACCACCCGGAGATATTGGGGTCTGGACCCGGAACCTCCCAGGTGGAAAACATGTGTTCTGCTATGGAGCTCTGGATACATTCCAAAACTTTAGGATCAACCAGGATGTCTCTGAAGAACAGCTGAGGGATCCATATATTTCTCCAATTCCATGGTCAGAACAGTATTGGTTAGTCCCGTCTTGGGTCAACTAGAGATCCATTCACACTATATAATTATAGCACTATTATTCCACTTCAAATGTCATGGCAAAATCCTATGGAATCCTGGGATTTGCAGTCTAGGGAGAGGACTTTAGAATTCTCAGCCAGATCTCTCCAGTGCCTCCGCAAACTACAAACCCCAGAATTCCATAAAATGGAACCTGGGCAGTTAAAGTGGAACAACAGCGCTACAATTCTGGGTGATTGTTGAATGGAGAGTTAGAATGTAGGTACATTCCCATTGATTCAACAGCCCTACTCTAACTGGGGCTAAGAGTAGGAGTGAAGCCAACACCTTTCTATGTTCCTTTCCAGGTCCATCCTTGGCTTAAAAAGAGTAAATTCATTGATAACTAGGATTCTGGAAGGTGAATAAATAATGCAAAGAAGATGCAAATAGACTTAATTCAAATAATTTATTCCAAACATCAAATGTGGTCATCTGAAGGGATGATGGCGATGCCGTATACACATGGCCCAGGCAGTTGGCCCAGGGTACTAATTATAATATTGTCCTTTTCTTATCCTATGCCCACCCCAACACGGTTTGCATCGACACGTCCTGTATAAGCAAAGTGCACCAAATAGGCTATTGCTACATAACTTTTGTTTTTGTTTTTAAATACATATCTCTCTGACATTTCGCAAGTCAGGCAAAATCTTTCGAAACGGCCTCGACAAAATTGGGCGCCGACATTAAAATGCCGATCGTACAAATGATGGTGAAAACCGAAAAGGCCATCAGGCAGAGACGGTCCACGACGGAAGCGGCAAACTTCCACTCGTTACAAATGGCTTCCGCCTCGTCTTGGTCCCTAAAGCGGTTGGCGATGTAGCGGACCTCCTCCAAGATCTTTGCAAGGTCCGGGTCAGTTTCCGAAGGATGTCCGCTGTGGAGGAGATTGTCGTCGTCTGACGGGGAGCAAGTCATTCTTCCACAAATCACACCCGAATCGGTGGTCGGAGTACAATGTACGCCTTCCAGGCCTCTGAATCCAATATAGAGCATGTTTCCGTTACTGGATTGCTGACCGCTCACTGTGTTGACCTCGACACTGGACATGCTGCATCGACGTTGCTTGTGTTGGCAGGCCGGCCGTACTTTATCCTCTCCGGGTCTTTTCATCCGCAAGAACCAGGCGCACCAATTCAGAAGAATGATTCTGGTCTGGGAAATATGGAAGAACAGGTCATTTTAAAAATCATATATATTTCCTCTTTGAATTTGACTCTCTCTTGCATGTTCTTTATCTTTTAAGCTCGCTTTGGGAGGACAAGACAGGACCCTTGTCCAACAACCTCTTATGGGGAAAATGTTTGCAATGATTTGTTTCCAGGTTGAAAAATTGTCAAGAAGCCCCACTGAAAAGAGCAATATGGCAGGGAGAGTTTTGCACAATTTTCTACCTGTGATATGAATATGTGTTTGTGTTGCAGAGGAATTCTTATTCAAAGAAATACATGTGATTGCATGAATTGCTCCCCAGTATTTTTCTATGTATAAAATAGGTTTTCTGTGCAGAAAACAATGGTTGCAATCCAAAGTCCTCGTCATAAATATCCACATGCGAGATATGCTACAACAGCATTATACAAGCCTCCATGCAAAATAGCAACCTTGTGCAACACATTTCAATGAGTGGGTTGCTGTTTGTGCACGGCAGCAACAAAGCTTTCCATAATGTGCTACTTTGGTGGGTAAAAGAAAACATTGACCAGAATCCTCTTGGTGACATACATGTGTGTAACTTGACATTACCTGCAGGTATGACCCGTTTTGGATGGAGTATAAGGGGTTATTCCCTAGCCCCTTGGGCTCTATCCAAAAACTGACCCACCCAGGCACTGCTACACCTGTTAAATGACCAGGTAAAGAGGCAAGCAAGCAGCTGTGACCATCGGTCATCTCCAGACACAGGGAAGAGGAGCAACAACCTCATTTTTATACCCCATGTATGGAAATCTGCAATGGTGATAGGAGACAGTCCCACTTGGGCCCCTTCCCCAGATGTTTAATGGCCATAACTGTGCCCTACAAGCCTTGACAGCTGCCTGGGGAGTGAACAGCACAGGTAGGGGTGTGGAGCATTATGATCCATGGGTGCAATGCAGGGTTTTGGCCATAATAACATGTTGTTTCGAACACATTTTAATATTAACTCTCCCTCTTTCTTTCTTTCTTTCTCTCTCTCTCTCCTGTCTTGGATGTGATAAGTAATTTACTTCTTATTTCCAAAACTTCTGAAAACCAGGGTCACTAGGAGAACATTTTAACCACTTGACTGTCTTAACAAATTGAAGACAACATATTATTAATGTGTTAGTACGTTACTAATAAAAGAATGACTAACACACACCTCTAAAAAAGAAAGCAACATCTCATACAAATGTTTTAGGGTTTTTAAATTATCTTTCCAACCTCAAGTTAAGTTAAAGATGCTTAAGTCAAGACAACTTTATTTCCTTCAGAATTCAGAAGAGTTGGGGGGGGTTTGGACTGCAACTCACAGAATACTCCCATCTGTATGCCCACTGTCCACTGGCCATCTATCACTTTATTTATACCCCACCTTTTTTTTAACTCCCCAATACTATGCCAGCAATGCCCCTCCACGTCCTACGCCCATTTCCACACTAGCCTGCTATAGTGCTATTATTCCATTTTCAACATCCTGTGGAATCCTGGGGTTTGCAGTTTAGAGAGAGGTCTCAAAGGCCATCCTTAAAGGCCCCTCCTGAAACTGCAAACTCCAGGATTCCAGAGGATGTTGAAAGTGGAATCATCGTGCTACAACAGGCTAGTGCAGAAATGGCCTTAGAAAGGGATATCAACAGAACTGAGGCACAATCATGATTCTTCTTGGACACAAAAAGACACAGGACTGGCCCAAAACTCTTCCACGATTTTTGCATTCCTATTTATATACGGTTCCAAAAACAGAAACCCTTAAATTTTGTTATTAGCCCTGGCAAGATTCATTCATTCAGCTGAATTTATCTACATATTGATTCACCATCCAAAAATGGATTCAATAGGTCTATTTTTATGAGTATACAACAGCATCCCAACCATTTTACATTTCAGGGAGAGGAATGGAATCTAGGAAAGGGTACAAAACTCATCACCTCCGCTGACCATTGGGCACTGCTGCCATGTTCCTTTTCCTTAGAAGAACAGAGCATATATTCAGATATGAGCAACTGTTGTTAGGTTGCAGCTTCCTTCAGGGATAGCTCTGGTAGACCCTTGGGTAGACCCTCGGGTGGATGTGGGACTGGTTGTTTTTCACCTTCTGCCTTGCTGCTTTGATTACTCTGCTGGAGGGATCCAACACTATCTCTTCCATTTCACAATAGTGCTACTTCAAGCCCTGCCATGAATTTTGTTTATGAAGATACATGGAAAATCACACAGGCAGGAACTTCTTCCAACTGTGGGAAGCAGCGGTGCTGAACCCCATGAGACCATGGTCTGATTCATCCGGGGTGAGTGGGCTTATGTTTGTATTTGTAATGATGATGTTCGTATTTTAAAAATTTCTTTGGAATGTAATTTATAATTGATTTGTTAACTGCCTCTAGGGTGTTCATGGTTGAAAAGGCAGAGTAAAACATTTTAGTAAATAAAATATACATCATCACAGCTGTGTCTGTGCCATATACAGGGCTTACAGTCCATTAATTTGTACATGGCAGAATTGTACGTGCATGAAATTCCAATGCCTTTGCCCCAACGAGTTTTCTTTTCCGTCTTGCTGAACTCACATTTGGGGGAGCATGAAGAACTCCCACGTGGCAAAATTCTGATCTGTAAGTTTTGAGCAGAGAAAATATGCTTCAGGACGGTTCTTACCCATTTGGGCATTTTCCCCCATCTGGATCGTGGTGATGATACTGTAGCACAATGACAGTCACAACCACGGAGAGACCAACAATAATCATAGTGCTGGCGAAATACTGTGCTGTAAAGAGTAAAGGACAAAAATCAGATTTTTTTAAAAAATATTATACTGAAACAACTGGATTTCTGTAGTGGAACTTTCAGTACACATGTGTAATTAAGAAGGGCAACCAAAATAGTAAAAGACCTGGAAACCATGCCTTATGAGGAGCAGCTTATGGATCTGGGTATGGGGACATGATAGCCATGTTTAAATATTTGAAGGGATGCCATGTAGAGGAGGGAGTGGGCTTGTTTTCTGCTGCTCCAGAGACCAGGACAAGGAGCAATGGATTCAAGGAGATTCCACTTGAACCTCAGGAAGAACTTCCTGACAGTCAGGGCTGTCCGGCAGTGGAATCTGCTGCCTCCATGGAGTGTGGCGGAGTCTCCTTCCTTGGAGGTTTTTAAGCAGAGGCTGGATGGCCATCTGTCGGGAGTGCTTTGAGGGTGTTCCTGCATGGCAGGGGGTTGGACTGGATGACCCCTGGGGTCTCTTCCCACTCTGCATTTCTATGATTCTATGATTTCTATGATTTCTATGATTCTATGATTCTGTGTTTACCCTGGAGAAAAGAAGGTTAAAAGGTGACATGAGAGCCATTAAATATTTGAAAGGAAAACGGGGCAAGCTCGTTTCCTGCTGTTCCAGAGACTAGGACACAAAGCAATGACTTCAAACTACAGGAAAAGAGATTCCACCTACACATTAGGAAGAATTTCCTGATGGTAAGAGCAGTTCAATGGTGGAATACTCCACCAGGAGCCCTGGTGGTGCAGTGGTTAAATGCCAGTACTGCAAGCCACAAGGTTGTAAGTTCGATCCTGCTGGGCTCCAAGGTTGACTCAGCCTTCCATCCTTTCGCAGGTCGGTAAAATGAGTACCCAGCTTGTTGGGGACATGTATAGAAATGTTTCGAAATACATGCTATTTGTAAGTTGTTCGCCGCCTCGATCCATATGGAGAGGCGAGATATAAATAAATAAAATGGTGGGGTCTCCTTCTTTGGAAGTTTCAAAACAGAAACGGGATGGCCATCTGTCAGGAGTGTTTTGATTGTGTCTTCTTGAATGGCAGAATGGGGTTGGATTGGATGACCTTTGGGGTCAGTTCTATGATTCTATGATTATAATTCCCCTACAGAAGGTGAGTAGGGATGCAATTCTTCTTGAAATAAGCAATGAGTAACTCTTTCTTCCTGAAGTAAGCAATGAGAAACTTTAGTCATTTTCTTTCCTCTATTAGAAAGTCTTCAAAAACCACAGTTTTCAAAGCCTATTTGTTATTTGGCACTTACTTGGTGCAAAATTTGCATGTGATCATTTTAAACAGAAAAAAAGCACTTTCTGCACAGACAATACTAGTTCTGTGCAGAACTATCAGTACCCTGTACAGGAAAAGGCTACTTCCTACACAGAAAATGGGGCTTTCCATGCAAAACAAAGAACTCTCTGGCTGAGAATTCTAAATGCTCCTACCTAAATTGCAAATCCCAGGGTTCCATAGGATACTGAAAGTGGAATAATAGCACTATAACAGTATAGGGTGGAAAGGCCCTTAGTCTGACTGAATATGGAGCAGTTACAGATCTATACGTCTAGGTTATGAATCCATACTTGCAACAGAGAATGCCAGCCATTTATTTTAAAACACCAAAATACCACTTGACACCCTGAAGACTTGAAATAGAGAAAAGTTCTCTAAATAGCCCACTTTCAAAAATAACAGTACCCTCTCTAGAAGGAGACTGAAGAGATGTGGCATCAGTGCTGAAAAGCTTTTCTCCCCGAGCTCTCTAGCCTAACTGATCTCTTCTTTTTTAACATTTCAATCATTTGGGGAGGGGAAAAAACACTCAAATGCCTTGACACCTTCCAAAGGAGAAAATAAAAATAACAGGCACAACATGAAACACTTCATTAAAAAAAAAAATAAAAGTAACAACCTACAGAGGCAATTACAAAGACAACAGGGAAGTTAACGAGGGCTACCGATCACATAAAGCCATTATCTCAACCAGCATATGGTGCCTGATGGTGGCAAAGCAAGCTGACAGGGACTAGGTCACTGAGTGGTAAATCCACCCTGAGTTTTATGCCATTTCCGCACTAGCCTGTTATAGCACAATGATTCCACTTTCAACATGGAGCCCTGGTGGCGCAGTGGTTAAATGCCAGTACTGCAAGCCACAAGGTTGTGAGTTCAATCCTGCCCAGCTCCAAGGTTGACTCAGCCTTCCATCCTTCCGCAGGTCGGTAAAATGAGTACCCAGCTTGTTGGGGGCATGTATAGAAATGTTTCGAAATACATGCTATTTGTAAGTTGTTCGCCGCCTCGATCCATATGGAGAGGCGGGATACAAATAAATAAATAAAATAAATAAAACATCTTCTGGAATCCTGGGGTTTGCAGTTTCAGGAGGGGCTGGCCGAAACTGCAAACCCCAGGATTCCAGAGGATGTTGAAAGTGGAATCATCGCACTATAACAAGCTAGTGCAGAAATGGCCTTAGTCCCAGCTTTAAAGGAGCTCTCCAAAGTGCAGAACCCCACCGCAAAATTGGTTCAGCACCCTGGAGAGCACCTTTAAATCAGAGACTAAGACCCGGTGTAGAGTCACCATCCCACTGAAGTATAGGAGGCACCAGCTCTCTCTGAATAGGGGACTCACAAGCAGGGTCTCAGCAACAAGTCTGAACAACCATGTTGGTTCGGTGATAGCTGGTGACTTTGATGCCCGTAGGGTGGCAGATCTGTTTCATGTTTTAGCCTGAGCTTTAAAGGACATGTTCATGGTTCTGAACCTATTGGGGGGGTAGGGTGTGAGAATGAGAGTTGGAGGAGACTCCATAGAATGAGTTGGAGGAGACCCCAAGGACCGTCCAGTCCAACCCCATTCTACTATGCAGGAATACACCATCAAAGCACGCCTGGAAGATAACCATCCAGCCTCTGTTTCAAAACCTCCAAAGAAGGAAACTCTACCACATTCTACGGCAGCACATTCCACTCTTGAACTGTTCTTACTGTCAGGAAATCCTTCTTAATGCTTAGGTGGAATCTTTTTCCTGAAGTTTGAAGGCATTGCTCCATGTCCTAGTCTCTGGAGCTGCAGAAAACAAGCTTGTTCCGTCCTCCATATGATGTCCATTCAAACATTTAATCATGGCTCTCATGTCACCTCTTAACCTTCTTTTTTTCCGGGCTAAACAGGCCCAGCTGCTTAAGCCGCTCCTCAGAGATCTTTATGGTTTCCAGGCCTTATGCCATGTTGGTTTCCCTCCTCTGGATATGTTCCAGCTTGTCCATATCCTTCCTGAACTGTGGAGCCCAGAACTGGACACAGTATTCCAGGTGAGGTCTAACCAAAGCAGAATTATTACTACCCTTGATCTTGACACTATACTCCTGTTGGTGCAGCCTAGAATCACTTTGACTTTCTTTCTCCTGTTACTCTGAAACAGATAGGAAGACCAGGCCTGGTGAACCAAGGATCCAACAGAAAATGGAGAAAATAAGAGATCCGAACCACGAGCTCTTATATTTGAACTGAATGCAGCTGTCCCACATCTGACAAAAATATTCCCCCATAGAATCAAAGAATCATATAGCTGGAAGAGACCGTCAAGGCCATCCAGTCCAACCCCCTCCCATGCAGGAATATACAATCACAGCATTCCCGACAGACTGTTTCCATTGGCAGTCGTTTCCATAGGGGAACTGACTTGTGCATTTGATACCAATTGGATTCCAGCCATCGAGTTTTACCGCTTCCATCCCATAAGGCAAACTTCTTGACCTTTTAGAATTGGGTCTAAAATTATCCAACCCATGTGGAACTACCTTGAGACAGGCACTTCCGAATCCATCCTCTTGTGGCAACGCCGCACTTTGGAAAACAAACTCATCTTTGAAAAAAAATATTGCAAGGACTCACCTATTAAGGGCACTGAATCGGATGTGGCTGGCATAATTTCCGCTACCAGGAGCATGAAAACGGTGAGGGACAATAGAACTGTTATCCCTGAAAGACAAATTACAGGGTACGGTGTCAGAGCTAAAAGGGAAATTTCAGGGCTGAGAAAAAGAGAGCGAAAGTATCAAAAGCAGTGCAGGCACAGCACTCTGATCCCTTTGCATGCTGCAGGCTGGGCTGGGCAGCCACGCAGGAGCCGTTTCTGCACCTCACAGTTATAGTGCTATTATTCCACTTTCAACATCCTGTGAAATCCTAGGATTTGCAGTTTAGGGAGGGGCATTTAGAGGGCCTCAGTAAACGACAAACCCCAGAATTCCACAGGATGTTGAACGTGGAATAATAGCACTATAAGCGTGTAGTGCGGAAATGGCCAGGGTCTACAAGCCACAGCCACCACATTTCCACTTCTCCAGGCCACTGTGGGCCACATCTGGCCCTTCCAATTACAAATGGAAGTGACTGGAAAATGAAAATATAATAAGCATTTGTCTCTTTTCACATCTTCAATGCAAATGAGGAAGAGGTACAGATTGCAACCTGTTCTGGATCAAGTCCATAGCTTGTGGGTGTTCTTGGACTACCCATTGCCTCTGGATGGCCAAGCAGCTATTGCGCCCAGGGTCACTTTTCTACATCTCTGTTCAATGCTTTAAAGTGTTTTTGTTATTTGTGCCTCACCTTGGGGGACCTGGTGAGTAGAGAGAGAATAAATAATTGACTCAAATTATTAATTCATTAATTAATTGGGGTCCTTCACATGTTTTGACACCTCATCAAGAAAACAGCCAACCACTATGGGATATTTCATAAGCCAGGGAGCATCAAGAAGTTCCTTAACCAAAAATATGGATTTTTTTTTGCAAAAAAAGTGGGTTTTATTGCAAAAAAAATCTGAAAAATTGTCTAAAAAATTGGATCACAGTCTCCGTCTATAGGGAGAAAATGTTTGAAAGCATTTGTTTCTACATGCAAAAATCAGCTACATAAAGACTAATATTCCTATTGGACACTCACATATGGTTTTCTGAAAACAAGGTGTTAGTGGAGTTGTGCCTTGTTTCAAGCCAGGATGGAAAACTGTTGGAAGTTTGGGGACCACATTGCTCCCCCCCGGATATCTTGGGAGCTGCAACTATCTCCTCTGCCAACTCCCCCCCAAAAGAAATCCCCCAAATGCCCACAAATCACCTTTAGTTTGGGGAGGGGGGGAAGGGCCATTTTATTCCCAATAAGGCCTTTTTTGAACAGGCAGTAAATGGAAGGTCAGTTTCCAGGTCACCTTCTGTTAGAAAACAAAATAACTTTTGCAAGCCTAAATCATAGAATCCTAGAAGAGACCCCAAGGACTATCCAGTCCAACCCCATTCTACCACGCAAGAAGACACAATCAAAGCATTCCCAACAGATGGCCATCTGGCCTCTGCTTTTCACCCAGGGGGCCACAAACCGCGGGGGGGGGGAGGTTGCCCTTTAAAGCAGCAAAAATTGTAGCAAAATTACTGCTAGGGGGCAATATGGGGCATTTTTACAGAAAGATCTCTCCAGATTTTGGAGGGTTGTGGGTCCCAAGGGTATCAGAAATGGACACACCCCATGGGCCACGCTTTTTTCCACCCCTCTTTTAGGACTGAATTGCACCTCCTAGTGGTTTCTTTGGGGCACGATTCTCCATTTCGGGATTTAAAATGGTTTGGAGAGGTCCAGAAAGGGCCCGCTTGCATAAAGGGACAAAATGAGTAAATGGACAGAGCCAGCCCAAAATAAGAGTGTGTGTGTTTGTGTGTGTGTCTGTGTGTTCTTTGCTCTCTCTTCTTCCTGGTATAGGATAATGAAAAAATGTAAAACATTTAACAGTCACATTCAGGGTCCTCTCCATGCAGCTTGAAACGTCAGAAATAAAGGAAAAATGCTTCGCCTTTTCTTTGCCGTATTGAGTTGGAAAATGCCCAGCCATTTTTAATATTTTGCACAGGGTTGGAATCGGCGACCTCTGCCGTGCCATTTTTGTATCACTCATCGCTCCTGTGGAGAATGGTGCCAAGGCTGGAACGCCAAAAAGGGTGGTCTTTTGCAGCTGAAACCTTTTTGGATCATTCTCCCTCCATCTTACTCATACACACTGAAAGACGATGTGTTTGTGTAATGGGAAGCTACATAGAAAGAAGAGCGTATTTGCACCATCGTATAATTGAGTTTTGGACATAGCACCGAGGCACTGGAAGTGGGCTGCTTCCATGTTGCTCAGAAGAGAGTTGTGTATCTTTTCTGGGATCAGTCTGAACTTTTCAAGAAAGTCTCCAAATTGCTGCCATTATCTGCGGAGGGGCTCTTCTAGCACCTTTGAGGCTTTATCAGATAAATTGACTCTGGTTTGTTTTGTCTCTTAGAAAAGATCAATGCTTAAAGCCAGAGGGAGGCTGTCTTTACTCACCACTTGATTTACACGTGTCCAAGTATCCTGCCATTTCTTTGTGCCTGTTTTCTGCTATGCCAAGGAAGGAAACACATGCAAAATGATATCTGCTCAGAAACAAAGACATCTGTTTACCAAGTGAGATCTTCTCTCCAGAGTCTGCTGGAAGTAGAAAAACGAGAAGGGCAAGAGCTGAGATCAGCACGCAAGGAATAAGAAGGTTGAGTCCATAATAGAGAGTCCTCCGCCGCATCGTCACTGTGAAAGTCACATCTGGATAGGGTTCTTTGCAACAGTCATAGAAGGATTCAGTCCTTTTCCCAGGAACCCCTGTGCAGGAAGGACAAATTAAAGGCATGTGTGTGAGTAAGGGGTGAACATGGTAACCCATTAGAATTCACCCCAAAAGAAGGTTCAAGAGCTATGGACCAAATCTCAAAAACAGATTTTGTGGCACCATCATGTAGGCATTCTAACTTTGCTGCCATCAGGTGGGGACCCTTGGCTTTATTAATGGGGTAGGCAAAGTTTGGAAAAGTTATTTTTCTGGATGACAGTTCAAAGAATTGCCCAGTCAGTATAGTCAATTTGGCCAGGTTCTAGGAATTGTAGTCAACAAAAGTAACTTTTTCAAACTCCAGTAACAAAGAAGTTTATTTCAGTTTTTGATTATAATGATGATGATCATGATGGTGACAATGACAAGGACGATGAGTTTCACCTTTGGGGAAGAGGAACAGTATAAATTAAGAGATGGATAGATGGGTGGGTGGATGGATGGGTGGATGGATGTCACCTGGACTGATAGCAGTACAAGTGAAAAGGATTTAAAGGTCTTAGTAGAACACAAACTAAACATGAATCAACACTGTGATGCCAAAGAAAGCCAATGAGATTGTAGGCTGCGTCAACAAAAGTATAGCACTCAGATTAAGGGAAGTAATAGGATGAATCTATTCTGATTTACATTTACTTCACCTAGAATACTACATCCAGTTCTGGGCAGCATATTTCAAAAAGGTTATTGACAAGCTGGACATGTCCAGAGGAAGGCAACCAAGATACTATAAAAGGTCTGGAAATGAAGAGGACTTAGGGAGCTGGATATGTTTAGCTTGGAGAAGAGAAGATTGGGAGATGACATGATGGCTATCTTGGAACATCTGTAGGAATGTCATGTAGAAGATGGATTGAGCTTATTTTCTGGTGCTGCACAGCCAAGGACACAAACCAGTGGATTCAAATCATAAGAAAAAGATTCCACCTAAATATTTGGAAGACCTTCCTGATGTTAAGAGCTCTTCAGCTGTTGAATGGATGATGAACTCTCCTTCTTTGGAGGTCTTTAAACAGAGGTTGCATGGCTGTCTCCTAGGAGTGCCTTAGTTGGGTATTCCTGCATGGCAACAGATGGCCATTTGTGGGCTAGATGGCCTTTGTGGTCCCATCCAACACTATGATTCAATGATGATTGCACCTTTTCCCCAGCCCTAAAGGCAGCTTACAAAAATTAAACCTGATAAATGGTAACATCACAAAAAGCATGCAAACGTTAAAGTATAATTAAATTGCCCATAGAATTAAATGCAGTTTAAAGCATAACCACCAAAAAGCAACAAATACAGACAATACATCCCATTATTAAAAAGCTTTTCACTATAAACTGTAAGGAAGGACACCATGGAGGGAGCCTCTCAAAGGAGTTATAGCTCCTGGGAGCAGCCCCCAAGAAAGTCCTCTCAGTGCCTCTAAAAACTTCATTTTACTGGTGCTACTGATACCAGCAGGTCAGGCCCCACCATTCGGCAGACTGAGGTGATCATCTCAGTTGGCCGATATGAGGAGATAGAAGTGGAGTGGGTTCTGGGATTTGTTGTCCACAAAGTATAACTTAGAAAAACTCTGACCAGTATATAGGTCCCTGAGCTCCTATATGTAGCCCTGGAAGCCTCTAGCAATCACTCCTGCTACCCAGGGAGATGGACTCTACAGTGATAGCCATGTTTAAATATTTGAAGGGATGCCACGTAGAGGAAGGAGAGGGCTTGTTTTCTGCTGCTCCAGAGACCAGGACAAGGAGCAATGGATTCAAGCTGCAGGAAAGCAGATTCCACCTGAACCTCAGGAAGAACTTCCTGATGGTCAGGGCTGTCCAGCAGTGGAATGTGCTGCCTCGGAGTGTAGTGGAGTCTCCTTCTCTGGAGGTTTTTAAGCAGAGGCTGGATGGCCATTTGTCGGGAGTTCTTTGAGGGTGTTCCTGCATGGCAGGGGGTTGGACTGGATGGCCCCTGGGGTCTCTTCCCACTCTACATTTCTATGATTCTGTGATTCTATGATTCTATGAATTCTGTCCACCTTGGTAGAATTGACACCACCTTCAACAAGCTACCACTCTTTAGACCCTTGTTGGGCGATAGGAGACTAGAGAGCTGGGTGAGAGAAATTCCAAGAAAATGGGCAGTGTGTGGATCAGGCTGGATAAATTGTGCTAAGCCTTTCTGGAACACTTGTATAATGCAAAGGCCTGGATTCATATTCCTGCTTATGAGAATTAAAGGTTGATAATGTGAGCAATGTAAAAAAAAAAAAAAGGAGCATTAGTTGAGATTTGGCTAATCCCTTAGGTGATTTAGAAAAGAAAGGCCCACTTGCATGTCTAAATCCCTTGGATACTTTTGCAAATCTCATGGCCCCAGACCTTTTAAGGAGTTTTACATGTTCTATGTTTTTTTATTCTGCTGGGATTTTCTGAAAGAAATGGCATTTGCTTTTCTCTCACCCTCTCTTTCTCTCTCCATCTCTTGGGCACGGAACACAAAAAGGAGGCAATGCCTTTTGTACTTTCCATGGCCTCTTGAATGAGACCTTATTCACTGACCACAGGGAATTATTTATCCAAAGACAGGTGGCACAAAAGACAAACATGAGCAGTTTAGGTGTTACCCTGAAGTCAGTGCTAAATGAAGGCTAACTCAGGTGGAGACCTAACTTAGAGGAGCATAATTTAACTTCACAGAGTTACACAGCGGGGTTGTCCACTGCTTAGTAAATTGCAATATTGAGCATCTAAATGCATCTAGAAGTCACAATCCTGCATAGCTCAGCATAGCACCAGAGTTCCCTACATGGCTTACATCCAGGCTATCTGACAGACTATATCTCCCAAAGTAAACCTGCTCAGACCTTGAGATCCACAGAAGAGGCCCTTCTCTAGGTCCTACCACCTTCACTGGTATGGCTGGTGGGAACACGAAAGAGGCCTTCTCTGTGGCCATTTCTGCACGAGTCTGTTATAGCGTGATGGTTCCACTTTCAACCTCCTATGGAATCCTGGGGTTTGCAGTTTCGAAAGGGGCCGGCCAGCCCCTCCCAAAACTGCAAACCCCAGGATTCCATAGAAGGTTGAAAGTAGAATCATCGTGCTATAACATTCTAGTGTGGAAATGGCCTGTGGCTGCCTCTAGACTGTGGAATTCCCTCCCTTGGCAGGCTAGAATGCCCCCCCCTTTGCCATCCTTCTGCCAGCAGGCCAAAATTCAAAAAAAGGACTGTAGGTGCTGTATTGTTTATTGTTTTTAGAATCTTTTAGAGTGCATGTTTTTAATCTGGGTCTCAGTTTATTTGTTTTGAATGTGACTTTTTGCATGTTTTTAATTGTTATCTTTTTAATGTGTAACATGCCTTGAGTCAGGGAAAAGAGAGGATAACAACAACACAGGGCCTCCACTTTTGCAGGTTCAGCAATCACAGATTTGATTATTTGTGGGTAATTTATTTATTTATTAAGAAAATCCTCACTCTATTTTCCCTTGCCACAGAAAAAAAGACATTTTCTCTAGGAATCTCTAGTCCTCCAGAGTGACTCTATGGTCCACTTCCACCAGAAGTGGACCAAAGAATTGCTCTGGAGGATCTTGAGATTTCTGGAAAGAACACTTATCTAGTCATTGCTAGGTCCTCCAACATGATCCTATGGCCCACTTCTACCAGAATCATGCTGGAGGACCTAGAGATCCCTAGACAAGTATACTTGGGTCTTTAAAAAATAGCATTTGTGATTTTTTTTTTTTAAATCTGTGTTTTTCCACTTTTGTAGGGGAACGTATACACAGAGACATTCTGCTTCTGGTACTGAAGGGAACATACAGACATCATTCATATCAGCCATCAATAGCCCCATTCCCCCAAAAGGTATTAGTCCAATTTTCCTTTAAAGGGAAGGGGAGCTGCACAGTATTTGTTGTCTTGGATCGATTGCACAATGCTGCTATCCAACACACGGGTTTTGTAGCACAGTTAATGCACAAAGCCACAGGGAGAAATTTACACTGTGCAGTGCTGATGCAGGAACTCAGCCATAATACTTTATAGCATAATGGCCATACTTTGGCACAATACCTAAGAGCCATGGATGGGATTGCACATTGACACGGAAATGCACCCATCCGACTCATTTGCCAAAGACCAGATGAGTGTCCTGTCACAGTTTGCAATACTTTCTCCTTCAAATGCACATCTTCATCCATTCCATGTCTGAAAGCAGCTCTCCCCTGCTGAACTGGAGCAACCATTGGTAAGAAGAAGATCCACAGAGCTTACCCACTAAATCCCACTCGCCATTCGAAATGTACCCAGATGTTTCAGCTTCTTGCATTTGTAAATCCAGGGACCATCCACCGTAAGTCCAGGAACCAAATTTCAATTTACACTTCTGGACATCGAAAGGAAACCAGCGCACATCTATGGAGCAAGTACTCTTGAATATTCCTGGATGGAAGTTCAGGACAAAATACAGATGAATAGACACTTCTCAGCCATTCATTTTTTTTATCAATATTATGCCTCACAAGAGACGCTTCCATTTTCTGACATTTAAACAACTGATCTTTTGGAGAGTGTTTCTAATATGCTGGTATCAGCATCACTGTTACTGTGCACTGTGTCATTTGAGGATTTGTTGTCGCTGCTTTTCACTCGGCTTCTATGGCTCTTTTATTTTGACATGCACCAAGGTTTACAGCTTTTCCTTCAGAAGAATTATTTCACATATCCCCAATGCTTATCCAGAGATATTTCCAAAAGCTAATCCCACTGTTACTATCTCAGATCAGTCGAGTCTGCAGGTACAGGACTGTCACGTTGCAGGATGATTTGCGGTTCAAGCTGATTCATGCTTTGAGGGAAATTTAGCTCATTGAAATGATCTTGCAAAACGAAATGCCACCACACTCCATAAACCTCAGGCTCAGAGCATGAATTCTGACAATTCATAATGCTTGCCTTCAATACAAAAGGCAAGCATTATAGCCCCGCATCTTGTTTTTTTAATCCAAGCCATGGAAGAACACCTTCCTTCTTCCATCTTGTTTGTTGTTGAGTTAGCGGTGACAGCTGCTGCAGTAACAAAATTGGGGATGGAGGACAATCTTTATCCCTCCATCCGGTCCTCTTTCCCTTCTATCTCTAGTCTGAAATCCTTTTGCTTACCTCTTGCTAACCAGATGTTTTGCAAGTATAAAGTCTTATCTCTACCCAAGAAGGTATCCAATACCTACTTGTGCAATACTTTCCCCCCACAGCTGCACAATGGCACCACGCTGGCACCACGATGCCACTCCACTCTGATCCAAAAGGTCACCATTTCATCTCAGAGAGCACCTAAAGAGATTCCTTGTACCATCACTAGTCTGGCTGCTGTTGTCCTCCCCCATTATTGCTAGAACCCCAGTATAATTTCATTGGTGGACTTCAGCCATGACATCCTGGAAAATGTAATTTTCCTACAAGCCCTGACAAATTCTTACCTGGAGGAAGATACTGACAGTATCCAGAAGAGTTCACCAAAACATTGGTATGAAACGTGGCATCAAAGCGCTCGTCTGCACTGAAACAGAAACAAGGAAAAGCACAATTATTCTATCAATTTTCAAATTCAGTTTGCTTTGCAGTCATGGAGAAAAGTGCCTCCTCTTGGATACCAAGATGTGGCTGCCACAGTTGCAGTTCCATCATCTATCAATGACTGGAGACCCAAGTCTGGAAACAACCAATATAAAATACATTGGCTGCAATCCTGTTGGTCACATAATTTAAATCATCTCCAACTTATGGTGGCCCTGTCCTGGCAAGATTGATTCTGAGGAGGTTGGCCATTGCCTTCCTCTGCAGCTGAGAAAATGTGACCTACCCACAGTCACCCAGTGGATTTCCATGATCAAGCACAGATCTGAACCCTGGCCTCCTGGAGCCCTAGTTCAACACTCTAATCACTACACTACACAAGTGAAAAAATCCCAAAAATCAGAATGAGGATTTTTTTAAAAAATAAAAGGGGGGTTGGGGGCCTCTTCTGGGTCCAAGATCACACAAGTGGGATTCCAGGGTTACATGCAGCCCATGGACTATTCTTTCCCCATGCCTACATTACCCCAACATTCAACAGATGTATTTCCTATATCTCTACATAAAAAAGAAGATGGACCTGGATGGCGTAGCCTCTGTAGGGGGAGAATTTCCTGGTGAGGGTGCCAACACCAAGAAGGCCTCTTCCCAGCCCACCTAACCACATGAACAAATAATTTGGAGCACTGCAAGTGGCCTTAAGACCCAAGTGGTGGGGGCTGGCTCTTTCAGACCAAAAAGCTCCCCTTCTTTTCTTTTTTTTCCATTTTAATGTTATTTTATATTTTATTTCTGCTGAACAGAAGAAGGGCACTTTTAACACTTCCTTCAGAGTCTCAAAAGTTTGTGGTTCTGTTTCTTCACGTACTTTTTCGCCCAAAGCAACATAACAAAAATGGTACAGAACTGTTATTCAGGCACATGCCCAAGTGATCCCACAGAAGGAAGACCAGGATGGATTTATGAAGAGTTTGCAAACAAAGCCAAGCACAAAATTCCAAAGGAATAAAGTTCCCAGCTGTCGCTCTCCGATTTCTCAAGTTGCCAGCAGAAGGTTTCCAATATTGCATTTAATAAATTTGTCAATCTCTCAGCGAGAGATTGCATTCGAAATCAGCAGCCAGGGAGAGTTAAACACCACAGCTGTTGGATGCTACAGCTGTGCTTGCAACCTTGGGGAGGATGTGGCTGGAGAGCCCTGGAAACAGAAAATGCTACTCCGTGGTTCTTGTCCCCCTGCCTGGTTTGCAAAACCAGCAACATTATGGCAGAGATCCTATATCACATCCAACACAACCAAGTGTGCAACAGAAATCCATGCAAGATGTTCCATTGTGCAAGATGTCCTGTGGCACAACATGGTCTTCCACTGCAGACCACCACAGGTCACCCCAAAAAGTGGGGACATTTTTCCAGCCAGCTGCAGGGTATCCATGACAGTCCACTGCCCCTCAATTCTGGATTGCTTCTGCCCCACAATTCTGTTGGGGAACTTTCCCTCCCCGACTGTCACTTGCCAGAGCAGCCAATCCTGCAAAGTGATATACTCTTGTCTTTCACAACCAGTGTGCAACAGCCACATTGCTAATTCTGCTTGTGGATTGGTCCCAGTGGTGCCGCTGCAACAACAGTCCCCTCCTGGGAATACAAGCACTGCGCAACACCACAATTCTAACCTGCACAATCGTAAATTGGTTTACGTTGTCATACATTCCCAACAGAATGCTAGCGAGAGTTCGCTATTGACCTTCATTCTTCGAAAAGTTTAAGTACACCTTGGCTGGAATCCGGCTATTGACATAACACGTACATAACTCAAGATTTTGTGCAAGTGTATGTCTTTTTTTGAACAGTGCAAGAAATTATTCACTAGCCCCTACTCTGAAACCTAATGCAAAATCTACCTCCCAAGGAGGCTGTTGAGTTTTGGAGGGGACACTGGTACAGCCAATAATATTTCTGGACAAAAACATTATCTTCTGTGCACAAAATGCTGTTTCCTGAACAGAGAATGTGGTTCCTAAGTGAAAAAAATGACATGCAAATTTTGCATAGAATAAGTCCCAAACTACAAAGATACTCATCAGTCCAGGATTCTTCTCATCAGGGTTTCTTGACACTCAAGGAACACATTTTTCTTCCATTTCTTTTCTAATATTATCAAATAGCCCTTCCTTTCTTATTCTGGTGTCTGTTCCATTAAGTAGGAGCTAATACCACCAAGGGAAATGGGCTTGGATAGCTCCGGCCATTGCTTCTCCAGTAAGAACACTTTAAGGAAACAGATAAACTGGCAAACGGAGATGTTGGCACTTTCTGGGGAGAAATGAAGGGAGCCTGCCAAGATGTCTTTTTAGAATGGAGCATATGCTAAGTTACAAACCACCACTGTGCTTTTCCAGTCTCTCCCACAGACTTTATTTAGTGGGGGCTGAACTCAATGCAAATCTTTTCTGTGGCAAAGGAAAACCCCTCCCTACATATCGCCCTAGTTAGAAAGAAACTTCATGTACAGAAACCAATCATAACAGTTTCTGTGAGGGAAAAAAATTGAGAGGGGTCATTGCCAGCAAGTTCTGCCTGAAATCTGAGGAAAGGCCTGCAGTTCAGTGGTTGTGCTCAGGCTTTTCAGACAGAAGTTCCTGGGTTTGACCTTCAGAATCTCCAGGAGAGAAGGTTCTGTGGGTGGGAAGCATCTACAAGTACATGTCATTCCTCCAGACGTGAGGAAAGAATGATGAAGAATGAGGATGAGTGAAATTCTCCTTGGGACTTTCATTTTCATACATGGCCTTATATGCGCACCAGCTTGAAATGAGTGGTTTCACGAAGTCTGCGTTCACATAGGCCCAGAAGCAGATGAAAGGCTCTCCCTTCATCCCAATGGCCACTGCCCTGGCCTAGGAAGGAGAGAAGAAGAGGCAGAGACAGCTCCACCACACCTAAGCCCAAGAGCAGAAGAAAAGCCTTCCTTCCCAACTGCCACTGCCCTGGCCTAGGAAGGAGAGAAGAAGAGGCAGAGACAGCTCCACCACACCTAAGCCCAGGAACAGAAGAAAAGCCTTTCTTCCCAACTGCCACTGCCCTGGCCTAGGAAGGAGAGAAGAAGAGGCAGAGACAGCTCCACCACACCTAAGCCCAGAAGCAGAAAAAAAGTCTTCCTTCCCAACTGCCACTACCCTGGCCTAGGAAGGAGAGAAGAAGAGGCAGAGACAGCTCCACCACACCTAAGCCCAGAAGCAGAAAAAAAGCCTTCCTTCCCAACTGCCACTACCCTGGCCTAGGAAGGAGAGAAGAAGAGGCAGAGACAGCTCCACCACACCTAAGCCCAGGAACAGAAGAAAAGCCTTTCTTCCCAACTGCCACTGCCCTGGCCTAGGAAGGAGAGAAGAAGAGGCAGAGACAGCTCCACCACACCTAAGCCCAGAAGCAGAAAAAAAGTCTTCCTTCCCAACTGCCACTACCCTGGCCTAGGAAGGAGAGACGAAGAGGCAGAGACAGCTCCACCACACCTAAGCCCAGAAGCAGAAAAAAAGCCTTCCTTCCCAACTGCCACTACCCTGGCCTAGGAAGGAGAGAAGAAGAGGCAGAGACAGCTCCACCAGACCTAAGCCCAGAAGCAGAAGAAAAGCCTTCCTTCCCAACTGCCACTGCCTTGGCCATGGAGGGAAAGAAAACTTACTCTTTAAAAGATAGAATGCAATTTAAACAATAAAAAGGTATTAAAAACATTTCAGTTTAAATCAAAACAGCACCCTTGCCCATTCCCTATAAACCTTTTATTTTAATAGGCTGTCAGAATAAAAAGGGTTTTGCTTCCCAATGGAAGAACAGTAAGGAGAGAAATATTCCAGACTCTCACAGAAGGGAGTTTCAGAGCCACTGAGAAGGTCCTCTCTCATGTCCCCATCAACCATGTTTGAGATGGTGGTGGAGCTGAGAGAAGGGCCTCTCCTGACAATGTCAAGCCTGGGCCAATACGCACGGCTGAGCCTAGACCTCAGCCATATCAGCCTTTACGGGTCATAACCAGCAACTTGAATTGTGCCCAGAAACAAACTGGCAGCCTGTGGAGCCACTGTAACAGGGGATCAGTATGGTCTCCTTTAATCAGATTATATACAGCACACCTATTCTGAGCATATGTTGTTCTATCTTGGTCCTTGAAAACTGCGGAAGCCCAAAGTTTCTATCCCTCCACCTTCCAAGATTCATGAATTCACAGACCAAGCTTTTAACTCAAGGGCTGAAGCCCGAAACAAGGATCTGTCTCCTTGACAAGCAAATGCAGCTGGCGTAGCAATGAACTTGAGAGCAAGGTTCGTCCCAAATCACTGAACATGCAACGCGGTGTGGAGAGAGACACGTTCTCTCAAAACACACAGTGACCACAGTGGGTTTGCCAGGTCTGAGAGAGGGAGCGCACAGGTGGTGGTCTAGACGAGGGGGGGAAGGAGCAAAAATAAGCACCGCATCCAGGCTTCACACAACAAAAACAGTATTAGATATCACCGCCACCTGTAATCAGCAAGAGGACCTATGAGAGGAAGGAAAAGCACAGCAGCTAATGACACTACTCTCAGCACAAAGACATCTCTTTGAGAGGAAGGCAGACAATCTGGTTTCTTTGTACCAAGCAGAGATGTGTTTAATCAACAGACATATGGCAAAGAGGATTGAAGCCTCCCACAGGCACCAAGGAAACCAGAGCCTTGTGCTGCTTCTATGGAGAAGGCCAGCCTCTGACCTATGCCAGCAGCTGACCAGGGAGAGGAGGTGGAGAAGACAGCTGCCATGTTTGTTTATCCTTCCGGCATGGGAGGGGTGTGCTGAGAATGGCAAGAGCCGTAGGAGTTTTGGAAGAGTACGGTTCTTGTTCAGGGCCTGGCGTGGTTCCTTCTGTGAAGCATCCAACTGACTAGCACCTCCGGTCTTGGAAACACGTTGCGGAGAAGATGTGCAGCATCTGCTCTTAAGCAGATTAAGCAGACATGGTGCAGAGAGGTTGGAATGCTGGGATGGAATGTAGAATGAGGATGAGCAGAACTTTTCAGTCCAGAATCTCCTGTGCTTAAGCAGATGTAACTCCCACTGAGGTTGCATATCTCCTAGCAGAAGGCTGGTATCCAGAACACATTTATGCAAAAAGGTCCATGACTTGTGCAAGGGCTAGTGAACAATGGTGCTTCTGCTAAGCATGTGTGCATAGGAATCCTATGTAAGATGGCCTGAATTGTGTCCGGAGTCCCCGCTAAAGTAGACTCCCTGACTCAACTGCTGAATGCAGAGTCCACATTTATGTAAACCCTCTTGATTCGATGGATCTGCTCGAGTTGTGACTGCCAACAAGAATTAAGTCTGGTGTGTCCCTAAGTGCAAGGAGTTGTATAACAAGGATTACCATTTTGGGATTCCTGTTGCATTGTCATTTTTATAACGGTGCAACCTAGAGCAAAAGGGGGACGCTGTATTTATGCTCCACAAAAAGTGAATGGGAACTTGTTCTCAGTTCTGCCTTAAAGGGCTTTTGTAGTCCTTTCTGCTTCAACATCCATTGGAGTTTGCCACGATTATTGTGTCCCATCAAGACAGCTTCAACTGCTGGTGACCTTAGGAAAGAGATGCCTCCAAGAGTTCCTCTTATTAACGGCCCAGCTCAGGTCTTGCAAAGTCAGAGAAGCCATGGTTTTCTTTTCTCCCAACTGTAAGGTGATCATTTTCTTTCCTTACTGCCTTCTACTTTTCTCAGTGTTATTAGGTTGTTGGTTTTTTCCCCAGGGAGTCATGTCATCTCACGATATGCCCAGAATACAACAGACTGTCTGAGTACTAAATGCAAAATCCTGCATACAGGCATCCCTTGGTTTTTGACAACTCATTTTTCAATGTCTTGCTCTTTCAACCATGCTAAATTATAGACATGTACTGTTCGTTCAACACAGTCTGTTCTTGTGACCACTCATACTAATTGAAAAGGGTCAAAAGAGCAGGGCCCATGTCAAAAGAATGGCATACATCTATAATTTAGCATAGTCAAAAGAAGCTGTAGAGGCGGGATTTAAAGGAAAAAGGCTCCAGTCAGAATTTTCCATTGGAGGGCAGGGAAAAGCATCCTTTCCCTAGAAACCCTCTCATTGACTCCTGGGGCCATCTGTCTCACTTTAGGCCCCACACTGTCCTATGGAGAAAAAAGACAGATGATGTATCTTGCCCATAAGCCAGTCAGCAAGTCAATGAGAGGAGACTGGGGTGGACCCAGTGCTTGGGCATTGCAGACACCAAGGGTGCTAATCTTGCTGTGCATTGTGATGTTGCCACACCACCCACAGGAATGTGTGTGCCTTTCCCACTGGCTTGGCTCCACTAACCTTGAGAGCTGACTTCCAGTGTACGTGGAAACAGACAGTGACAACTAAAATCTCATCACTGGGTTTCTCCCCAGAGCTTCTGCTCAGCATGGGATATGATAAGGCCAAAGCAGCTATCAAACAGATACAGGGAGACAACCGGATCTAGCTAGCACCTCAACCTTTATTGCTATCAACAGATATCAAGCTTCACCGATGGCATTCTTAGCACAGCTAGAAGTACCTAAGCACCGGAGGGCCTTCACCTGAGCTGTTTCCACACTAGACTGTTACAGCACTATGAATCCACTTTCAACATCCTATGGAATCCTGGGGTTTGCAGTTTCGGGAGGGGCCTCCCGAAACTACAAACCCCAGGATTCCATAGGATGTTGAAAGTGGATTCATAGCGCTGTAACAGTCTAGTGTGGAAATGGTCCTTGGCACGATGTCATGCCCTCCCCTGAGCTGCCCTGGAAGGCCGATACAAGAAGATCCCCTTCTCAGACAGACTGTGCCCTTGTGGCTCCGGCCAAACTGAAATAACAGAGCATGTGCTTCTCCAGTGCTCGTCCTACAGGGACATCCGCCTCAGCCTTATTTCCCCTCTCTTGCATAAATACCAAGGATGCACTGGAGAATTCTACACGTCTTTGCTACGTTCAGACACCAATCCTCATATAACATATAATGTTGCCAGATTCTGCCCAGCAGTGGTGAAAATTCGTCAGGCACTGACCTCTGCAGTAGACTAGTTCCAAGCTTGTCTTATTATATGGGAGCTGTGCAACCTGAAGGAGAACTTCAGTACTGTCTTTAACCTGTTTTTAACCTGTGTTTTTATCCTTTTTTTCTGTACCCCTTTTTACCTGTGCTGGTCTATGACCGTAATGAAGAGTCCATTCTATTCTCACGTGTGTGTTGGCCAGGGGTGAGTCTGCATCTACCCGTCTGCCTGGTGGAGTTGCAGGAGTGGATCATGGCATGACAGCGAGTGTTGTTCTTGGCCAGGAGGGAAGGAAGAACACACCTGAAGACTCAACAAAGTGAACAAAAAGTTGGCACCAACTTGATTCACTTCCACCTTTCAGTGTTTTCCACTTTTCAGCAGGGCTCTGGTCCTTCTCCAATAAGCAGGGGCTTCCTGTATCTCTTCCTAGCTGATGACTCCTTCACGAACCCGGATTCAGATTTCTGTGCAGGCAGTTATTGCACGTTCTGAACTCTGTTTTTACTTCTTGCGCACCCCCTGCTTAGTTCAAGGAGTCCTGCTTCTCAGCGAGCGGGCAGAGGGCTGAAGTCCAGCCCTGATCTCTCATGCCCCCAAAAAGTAAAGATGAATGAGAATCACAAAGCAGCCTCCAAGTAGTACCTCTGGCATTTGCACTTTCACCAGAAGTGACATGTAAAATAACAGGAGCTTTTGATCTCCAGCCATTCAAAGCCAGTTGGAGAAGAAGAAAAAAATTATAATAATCTTCAGTAAGGAATGCAGACTCCATAGGAATCGAGGGCTGTGCTGCTACGGAAATTGAATTGCTAATGAGAATTGAGAATCCATTTAAGCCTGCAGAGGCTACTGAAAGGAAAAGCAGGAGGGGAACCGAGCTCAAAGTGCATGTTGTTCTATATTTTTTGCTCCATCCCAGATGGGGCCAAAGTTTTATCAAAAACCCGTCACAAAGCCAGTCCCTTAGACAAAAGGCCTGCCCAGAATTTTCAGTCCTTGAGAGAATTCTCAGCATTCTCAGAGGTGGGAAGAAAAAACACATCCTTTTTGGTGGCTGCTCCAAAGCTTTGGAATTGTCTCCCCCAAGATGGCGAGTGACCTGCCTGTCTGCTCATCTTTTACTATCATGCAGCCATTTTTTTAATTACATAAGCATCTGAAACTGAAACACATTTGCTGCTGAACTCAGTAAAATACACAGAATTTCAGGGTAAATTTTGTATGTTTCAGCAATGTGTGAACAACAATGTGTATGGTGTGTGGGGGAAAAAATGAAAATCAAGTTAATGTTCAGAGTTTTTAATAAAAAATCACAGACTGATCTGGAAACAGGGTGGGACGGATTTGAGCAAGCGCAGACAAAACAAAGATGAATCAGAAATACAGATTGACTAACTGATTGAGTGAAAACAGGGCCGTGAGTCTCTGTCTTTGGAGGTTTTTAAACAGAGGCTGGATGGCCATTTTTTGGGAGTGCTTTGAGGTGTGTTTCTGCATAGCAGGGGGTTGGACTGGATGGCCTCTATGGTCTCTTCCAACTCTATGATTCTGTGATTCTTTGAGAAAAGGCACATGTATTCTTGTTTCTATCTGTAAAACATTTGGAGGATGCATTCCTTTGCTCAGTCATGTGCAGCCCACGTCTACTGGCCTGCATTGTACATGAAGATACAACCCATCCTTTGGATTAGTCAGGAGCTAGTCTACATATTCAAGTGAGAATTTCATATATTACATTGTGCAAACAACTAAGAGAGTCAATGGGGAGAAGACTAGGCCAGAAGAACAAGAGCGTGGAAAACAATATGACAAGTGACCTGGGAATATATAAACACACTGTCTGACTTAATCCTTCTCTCTCAGACACAGTCAGCAGGCAAGAGTTTCCATCCAGTCCATAAATATCAGTCCCTGCGCATGGGTGCAGTTGGCCAGCCAGCTTGGCAAGATAAATGGGCACGGACAGCTGTGAACGCTGAACATCGTTTTGAAAGACCAACTTGCCAGCAAAACAGCAGGAGGTGAGCAGATAACTGTGGAGAAAGGATTGCAGGAGTTCTCCAGCATCTTAAAAATCATAACAGCATGCTGTAGCATCATAGAGCCTTAGAGCCAAAAGGGGCCACAAGGGTCATCTCTTCCAACCCCTGATGTACAGGAGTACACAACTAAAACACTCCTGAAAGATGGCCATCTATCCTCTGTTTGCAGACCTCCAAAAACAGAGAGTCTTTGGACTCTCTAAGGCAGTCTTTTCCACTTTTAAACAGCTCTTACAATTAAGAAATTCTTCCTCACATTTCAATGGAATCTCTTTTCTTGTACAGTGCGCCCACTGTGTATGCAGAGGTTCCATTCCTGGACCCCTATATAAAACAAAAAATGTGGGTGTCACATCCCATCGTAGTCAATGGATGCAACTTGTACGCATCTGAGACAGTACAGCCACATGCCCATCACATTCATTAACTATAATGGGATGCAACACTTCACAGGACTTTGCATTCGCGCACGAGGGCACCTTGTGATTTGAATACAGCGGATCATTTTTGAGTCTCTGCTGCAGCAGAAAACAAACTTGCTCTATTTTCTGCAGGACATCCTTCCAGGTGTTTAAAGATAGCTATCATGTCACCTCTCAGTCTTCTCTTCTCCATGCTAAACATATCCAACCCCATAAGTTGTTCCTCATAACACTTGGTTTCCAGATCAGAAGGATTTGTGGGACGCAGCTGGCTGGTCGCTGTGACAATGGCAGTGAACATTGCTGGTGAATCTACCCTAAAACTCAAAACTTTAAAGGACCTCTCCAGGGTGCTGAACCTAGTCTGAAGGCACCTTGGATAGTTCCTCCAAATCCCAGGCAAAAATCCCCCTGACACAGAAGCCACTAGCCACAACTAGGGAACAGAACACTGGGCTAGATAGGCATTTCATAGGATCTAATATGTCTTTTTATTTCTAACAGTGGATGCTAAGCCATGTAGAGTTAAGAACATATGATTGAAGGATCAAGTTATCTGTAATCTCCACTGCTTTAGCATAGATCACTATATAAGGTGCACTTGGCATCCAGGTAAGATAGCAGCCAGTGATAGCAACTACATTGAACAAGCAAGGTGACCTGACTGGGACACCACCGGGTTGCTGAATCCAATAATGAAAAGCACATTCACTACTATCCCTTACCAGGCCAAAAAGCAAGGTTGTCAACAGTCAGGAAACCTTGTTTAGAAGAATAATTGAGCAGTAAGGACCTTATACAGTTTTATGCATCCAAACACCCCAAAGTGTTGCAGAAGAAGTAGAAAATCAGATACAGTCCTTCTGTGCAGAAAACCTTTTTTTTTTCTGTGCAGAAAACCATTCTTTTGTACAAAAACCCAATTGTTTTTCCATGCAGAATAATCCCACCACAACAGGGATTTGAGATGTCTGAATACTGCAGAGAAATTGTCATTTTCTCCTGAAGTGGTGAGAAAACTACCATAATTATTTGTCCCCATATAGTTGAGAATTTATACTATCTTTCTGTCTGTCTTTCTCTCTCTCTTTACATACTGTGAGCCTACCTGTTATACAGAAGAATATCTGGCTTCCATATCAGTCCATCTGGAAAACGGACATTTTTCACTCCGGGATATTCCGACATATTCCATTGTAAGTAGTAGTCTGTCCAATACTTGAAAATTAAAAAGAAACAGCAAACAAAAATACAATCACCCAGGGTTTCATTTCGGGTTTCCATTAGGCCTAGTTTGTTTTTCCATTTAGTTTCCCCTAAATGAAAGTATTTTGCTTAGAAACACGCACCTTTTACAGATGGTGCATTTAGCTACTTTAAGAAGGAGCCGGGGGGAAACAGATTGAAAGAATTAAAATTGCATTTTTAGGTTACCTCTATTGCACACCATGGCCCAGAAAAGAAATTTCCATATGTTTGTGACTTATAGTTCATGCTGCCTCAAGCATAAAATTGGACTATAGCATTTTTTTTCTTATAAAGTTTATGCATTTCTTCCAATTACCTTTCTCTTTAGACCCATAACTTGGATAGTTCCTTTTAGCCGAAAATGATTAGACTGTAATAACCAATTAGAAGCACATTAGGTTGGCCAGCTAAAGGTCTCTCTGCTGATAACATACGTGAGCAAATTCTATTCTCCAAAGGAACAAGGCAGGATCAAGACTGGAGAAAATGTCTAGTAATAGGAGGGAAAATACCATTCTGTTCACAAAAACCTCTCATTAAAAATGAATTTTTCAAAGCATTTTAAGGCCACCAGGTGAGGAGTTCACATGCAGCAGTTCACAGAGAGAGTAATCAAGACCACTTGATTAGTCTCTCTGTGCAGCGCATTTCTTCACTAAAAACATAGGCTGAGATTCGACCTTGAGGAAATTGAGCATAATTTTACTCTCACAAAGTTACCCGGCATTTGCTCGACACCACCTTGTTCATGAATTGCTACACTCAGCAACCATGTGCCCATCTACATGCGCAACCATGTGCAATGTGCAACCATATGCAACGTACAACCATGCGCAGAGGCATGGTATGATGGAAAGGAGAGGGAAGAAGACTTCATGCTCACAAGATCTACCTCCTTTTAAGAAAGATAGAGGAGCGGGAGGGAGGCCAGAAAGCCACTGGGATACTACACTACCATGAAAATAATTGTGCAAGGGGTTGGGCTTTCTCAGAGGTTGTGTAAATGAGCTCTCATGTGCAGCTAATTCCTCTGCAAATATACATACTGAGGGAACATTTCCTCTTCCTGCTGACTTGGTGGGTGGGAAGGTAACCCACCATTGCAAGACTTTGGTACTCCTTGTGCAATAAGTTACACAACTATGGGATCCAACATAATTAGATCGTAGATTACGTTTTTTTAAAAAAGGGCAAGAGGGTAACATGGATACCATTGTTATCCAATGGTGGTATTTCACTTATTCTCTGTTGCCATCCTAGATTATACAGAAAAATCAAGGAAGCTTGGTATAATCAGGAGTAGACTTTTGTGCCAAAATCCAGTTACTAATTGCAACTGGAAGAGACTCACTGAAGCAGTTGCTGAATGGCGAAGTAAACAGTACTTAAATCCCATTAACCCCGTGAGGTCGTTCCAGTTAGCATTAGCAATGGATATAGGCCTGCAAGCACTATTCAAATTCTTGTTCTCAGAACCAGTCTGTTGGGTCAGAATACTTAAGAGTCTGTCTTTTGCATTAGACTCTAGCTGGTGGATCTCAGGATTCTAATGAAAAGCAAATCAAATCTCATATGCCTGATGTCTGCTTGCAAAAGAAGACCGAAGGTACTGCGAATGACCAGTTTGCTTTTCCTCTTCTTCCAGTTTAAGAGAGTTGACTTATGCTAGCCTAACCAGTATACACACAAAATACTGAAGATGCATGGATACCTTGTCAATGCAGTTCCCCCTTAAACCTAAATTAAAAAGAGATGTTTGCTATTAAGCAAAGCAAGGTATAAATACAATTAAGTCTGTATCAACATCTTACTGACTGAGATCCTACACTGACATGTGTAGCATAAATTTCCACATGTAGAGTACATTGAAGATGCTGTGCAACTCTTGTACTGAATAGCAACATCGCACCACTGAAGTCAGAGCCAAATATGCAGCTGAGCACATAACCAATGCAACTGACATCTGCTGAGCTGAACATATAACCTGTGCATGCACATCTGTAAGCATGATGGAACCACATACAAAACTCTGCTTCTGTAACCTTGAAGTGAATGCAGGCATTCTGCATCAAACCAAAATGCCCACCCGCTTCTGTCAGGGAACCTATGCATGCATAAGATACTAGCAAGATCCGGGCATGGATAATGCCATTTGTACCTTGGCCTTACAATGCTGCCATAACTATTTTCTTGCATCTCTGCTCATTGCGGCATTGCAAATTGGCAACCTCAAGAGAGTGAGACAAAGAAAACAAGGCAAGCTGACAATCTCGTATTGATCTAAAATCCCCAGCTGGCCTCTTCTACAGGGCCAAGTGGAGAACACATCATGTGAGTTTTCCTTCATTTTCACATCAATGCACCAGTCATTTGTTCTACCTTTGGAGAGTCACACACTTCCACAAAGATGATTGTCTCACTCGCCTCCATGTACGAAAGGCTCATTATGGGCACCATTGACCTCTTGAGCAGCTCTTACTTGACCACTATCTATTCTTTTACAACTCAGCATGCTGTTTACCACACTGGTGAGCCAGCCAATGATCAAAGTCATGCTCCCATGTATCCTGCAGCTCAGCAGATGTCAGTTGCTGGAGGCAGAATTACATCAGGAGACCCAACAATTAAGTCTTATCTTTTCCAATCCTTGCGACACTGCCTTTAATTAATCTGGCTCAGTTCTTTGACGATTCTGATCACAAGCTAACAGGAGCAGCTGGCAGGTCCCATGTCCATGGGGCAATAAATCCACTCCATGGTTTAGTAGAAACTTTAAAAGAGGGGGGACAGAATTCAGCACCTTGGATGATTTTGTTGGTGCTGCTGGTTGGCATCCCTGTTTAGCATTTACAATGTCATAAGCTGGATGTATAGCCTCATAGATTTTGCTGTTCACACTTACAGTTGGGGCACCATTGCCCCAAACACAAACCCCCTCACCCCCAAGAGCCATCATAAAAGCCAAGACCCATGCCCTGCTCATTGCACTATGGCTTGCTAGTGGGAGAGGGCTGGACACATCATCCTTCAGTTCCCTGTTCGCCGGTGGTACAGACGCCCTTTGGGTGATGTGGCTGCCTGGCTTTTAAGGTTTTGTTAGCAGTTTGGGACTTCTTCTGGACAAGAAAAAATACAGGTTTTTTTCTCCTGCATTTTCTGCACAGAATAAGTGCAGAATAAGGGATGCTCATCCTTATTCTAGTAGTCTTCTAGTCCAGGTTCCCTGACACTTGAGAAACCCATATTTTGAATATTTTCAAACAGCCTCTCCATCTCCACTTTAGATACCTCGCATTCAAGGTACCCATTAGAAGCTGGCATCCTGTTGAGCAATTATGAATGCGTAAGGTAGACTTACAGATTTGTAACAGTTCTTATTCTTTTTTGCAATCTTGGCACTATCGCCATGATCACAAATGCCCACCCCTCAATCTACCTTAATACCCAGCAGCTTTGCCCAGTGACAGAGGTCTATTCTGTGGGTGAATGGAGCACAGCGGGATGACATTTCTAGTGTCACAATCAGAAGCAGGACCCCTGTCACAACTCCTCATTTCCCAGGTGGGAGAGGATTGGAAACATCATTTTGCTGCACCCTGATCACCATCAGAACAAACGTCCATCATTCAGTGTGGCTGCTGGCTGTTAAGGTAGGTTTAGGGGATCAGAAGACAATATATAGTTACACATTCACAATCATTTCCGTCAGGTAGGTTTCCGGTCATCACTATTTGAAAACCTAACTCAAAAGGATTTCTCTCCTTTGTGGAGGCTTTTGCCTCTGGACATACAACCATTGCAACAAACGGAGTGGCTTGGTCTCCCTATTTGGCCAAGGCAGGTGATTTTGATGCCTTCTTTAGAAAAAGAGTGGAAATCCACTTGAGAGCAAGGGAGCTCCATGCATGCATTGAAATGCCAGTAACTGGAAGGAACTGCTCAAGCTGGGTGCCAACTTTTGAAGCTCAAGGGAGCTTAAAACATGACTTGGCAGATCAATAGAGAGAATGCTAAATCAGTCTGAGAAGGGAAAGGAAATGCGTACCCATTCAGATCTTTCATTTGGAGAGCTCTGGACCAGGTCCAGCATGGGAGATAACTAATCTCGAACAGCCACCTCCTTAATGGGTCCATTTTGTAGATTTTTTTTTTCTTTCAGAACTAAGTGCCATCCCCTCCACACGCTATGATTTCTGGACTGTCAGGCTGGAATAATTTGTTTTAGAAACTCTGGCAGCTGGTGCCAACACCTACACTGATGACAAACTGAATTAGCATCCCTTTTCTCTGTGGGCTTTTTTTTTTTCTCCCAGAGGAGAGAGGCTGTGAATGCCATTGACATGCTGAGATTGGTGCTCTCAGATCAAACGAATGGCAACCGATCACACAGTGAACAATAAATAACTACTACACAATAAATCTTTCGCCTTGAAAGTGAAACAAGCTAGATCAAGTTGCTCATCGGAGAGTGCAAGACAGGGACATAAAAAGGGTGGGCTGTGACTGCATGTGGCCCTTGGGACCCCCAGAGTGTGGCCCCTGAAGCCCTCAGAACTGATAGTTTAAAAAAAAGGGTGTCAATTTTTAAGTTTTTTTTTTTTTTTAATTTGAAAACTGGCTAAATTGACTCCAAGACAGCTGCAAATGGGATAGTTTACTTTCCCCAACACCGGAGCCCTTCAACACCCCCCCACAGCAAATAAAAAAACAAAAAGACTGAAAATTAGCCAAAATCACAGCTGGGAGTGACACGGTGTCACTTCCAGAGCTCCAAAGCACCATTGTGGAGCCTACGGGGAGGAAAATGGTCCCCGTTCCCTCTGTGGTTGCCCGGCCCTGTTGGAAGATCAGGGTTGGCGGAGTGCATCTCTCTCTATGTCTGACAATCCGTTGCACCCTAAAATAAAAGTACAGCCAGCCCTCCACATTTGTGGGTTTGACTTGTGTGGATTAGATTATTTGTGAGTTTCTTCAACAACAACACCACCAACCCCCCCCACACACACACACACCAAACGCTTCTTTTGTTCTTTTGTTGGGGCACCTTTTCTCTCAGTGGCTCCAATCCAGCCACACAGCCCTTCAAAAACTCACCCCGGTGCTCCTTCTCCTCCTCCAGCCAGCTAAGGGTGGCTCTCAGTCCTATTTCTCAGCACCACAACACCTCTCCTGATGCTTCGCACACACCCAAGGAAGGAGATGATGAGAGAGGGGGCATATAGGGCCACCATGCCCACGTACCCCTTTCCTGAATCAGTGGGGATGGGAATCCACTCTGGGTTTTAGTATGAATTATAAATGGTCAATCCAAGCTGCTGAAGCTATTCCATGGGTAGGTCTCAACCCCTTTAAACTCTGGGTGAAACACTGTCGTTGATTCATCATCCCATGGACAATGGATGGAAGCCACCAGCTGCCACCACCACAATGTCTTCAACACCTTCCTAAGGACATAAGATTGCATCCAAAAATGAAATGGCTCAAAGAGGTTCCTCTCTAGATTTCTCCTCTGCGAATTGTGATAGTGACTCTTCTCAGAAGACACACTTGACATCAGAATAATGGCTGAATTCAGCAGTATTTTTGATATCTGGGGATCTTCTACTAGAATTGGACTTTTTATAGTCTTTAGCATCTGTCGTGGAGCAAAAGCCAACCTTTGGTTTAATTTTTTTTTTTAAGCTGACTCCTAGCCATTAGATTTTGACTACATTTGCCATTGATCTATCGTAACAGTTGGTATTCAACAAGATCTGACAGCTGATACCCCAAAATATTCAGGATCAGGCTGCATTGGACAGATGGCATGCAGAAGCAACTAACATCTGCCATTATCTGATGGATGCCTTGCAATGGAATGTATTCAACTCTTTATTGGTGTCTTCCATATATTAGATCAATGACATCAGGCGAGGCACAGATAGAATATTCACTGTTATTCATTTCCTGGACAAAGATATGGTTTCCCAATTGTCAGGAAACTCAAATAACACAGCAGCAAGAATTTTGCACTTTTTTCCTGGTATTTGCACAGTTCCAAAGTTTTCCAAAAAAATCACTCAGTACAGAAATACATGTGATTTTGTGCATCATCATCATCATCATACCAGTACCTATGTTTCTGAAAACCATGAAAGTGTGTTGAACAAAAATATGGGTTTGCACCCAAAAAGAACCCATAATTTTTGCACAAATAAGTACGTTTTTCTGAACAGAACAATTTCTCAAAAAAACCCCAACAACTTTAGGATGTGCAAATATTGGTCAAAAACTGTGTGAAAACGTTCTTTTTTTTTCCTCCCTCCTACAGTGACGTAAACAAAGCTATGGAAATCACTTGTCTTTGCATGCAAGGATGCAACACTCCAATATTTGTATACCTAGAAGAGGCTAATGGGTGGAATCCAGTTGCTAAGTCCCAGTTAAGATTTGTTGCTGCAGCTGCTGGTGGTCTTTAAAGCCTGAACTTGTTGTTGATGTTGGGTGCCCTGAAGTCATTTCTGACTTATGGTGATCCTAAGGTGAACCTAGCAGAGGGTCTTCTGGGGCTGAGAGTGAATCTTCTGTAGAAAAATACTGGTCAATTTTTCTCTGCTTATCTGCTTTACTGCACCCAAAGGACTCTTGGGTTTTGTTTGGGCTCCACCGATGCCCTTTTTTGATCTTAGCAGCCATACCCACACTTTGAAATAAGCAGAGGGAGTGAGCCCAACAAACACAGTTGCAATAGACTATGAAGACTGCTGTGTTTTCAATATTTTACCTCCAAGCTGTCCTTATCAGCGTGCATTAGTTCAAAATAGCCAGGAAGGATAAATTAGGAATAATAATAATAAATAAAGCCAAGTCTGGCCTTATGTCAGGGCCAAGGTTGAGGAGTCCCACCAAGAAGACTGGAGATAAGAGCCTTATTTAAAATAGCAACAAAATGTAATACAGTAGGATAAAAACAAATAAAAAGGGACTTTTAAAAGGAGCTGTTTAAAGGAGCTGCTGCCTCGTCGCCATCTTGTCTCCTCTCCTCCGGAGCAATCCTGAGCTGAGAGTGTGTGATCTGCCCAAGGTCACCCAGTGGATTTCCACGGTCGAATGGAGAATCAAAATCTGGTCTCCAGAGGTGTATTCCAACACTTAAACCACTATACTATGCTGGCTCTCTCCAATTAGAGTAGACCTATTTAATCAATTGTTGACTGGTGACCCAACACTGAGGCAATACCAATGGATTCACTGGATCTACTGTAATTTCAACTAATAGTAGGGTTTGATAGATAGACTCCTTCACTAAATTTCTTCTTGAAGGATGTGACGAGTAATTTTAGCAATTTTATTTTCCTGCTGCGAGGAAATGTTCACAAGCCAGTTTCTGAATTGTATTCACAGCTCAGGACTTATTCTGTGCAAAATTGTAATGTGATTGTTTTGCACAGAAAGCAGGATATTCTGCACAACAAACAACATTTTCTGCACAAAATTTCTGCCCAGAAAATGCTGTTTCCTGTGTGGAAAAATGCTGCTTTCTGAGCAAAGCATGCAAATTTGTGCACAATGTGTCCCAAACTGTGAGCATTCTCATCAGTGCAGGATTCTTCTTGTCTGGGTCCTTGACAGTCGAAAACACGTTGGTCAAGATTTTTTTTCCCATGATATTATTTCCATCTCTAGGATTTAGGCTAATGTTAATTTCGTCAAATCAGGTAATCTTAAAAATATTACCTGACTATTCCTAACAGTTTTGTTCCCTGCTGGAAAAAAAAAAAATAACGCAATCATCTTTTCAAATCAAACCTTGGAGCTTTAAAACTCACCATGTGAAGCCAAATGTTGGTGGTTAACACTTGGTTCTTCTCATCCTGCCAAAGGAAAGGAAAGAAACAAATCAAGACTGGCATTTTTCCCCTCCTAAGTAGCTGTAATGGCTATAATGAACAGCTAGTATAATAGTGACCTCCTCCTCATTCTCCTTGCCTTGATTCCTTTTAAAATAACTTCATTCTTGTAATCAAAGGATTTCCAGCAAATGTATTAGAGATTCTCTGCAATAGCTTTTACTGGCCAGTTTCAGATACATGGCATTGACACATCTCAACTATCAGCTCAATCATTCCGTTGCTCTTTATTTCATCTAGAGCAGATGGGAGGGGATTTCTTTTTTTCCTATGAAGGGACCCAGAGGAAAAGTCAGATCAGGTCTTCAGTGGACCGTGGGCAGAGTCAAAGCCAATAGAAGCCAATCTAGAGGTGGTCCCAGCCCAAAGTTGTTGGAGTTTGCAGGAGTTAATAGCACGGCCCAGCGGCATCTTGTGACTCTGACATCACAGGGGAGTGAATCCACTCTGGAACCAACTTTAAAGGAGCTCTCCAAGGTCCTTAACTCTATCTTCAACCATGGTTCAGCACTCTGGATAGCTCCCTTAAAGTCCAGAGTGGTTTCACCGCATCACCAACATGGAAGCCAGCAGCAACCACCGGCGCTCTTAATTTGCCACCCTGTCTCTATGCCATCTCTCTATGCCATCCCATCCTACTCACTTTATTTCTCCACCACTGCATATAAAACATGACCATAGTCAACAAGTTCTTAATTCATTTTCTAGGTCAGATAGCAAGTGAACTCCTAGATCAGGGCTGTGGACTCAGTGACACTGTTGACTGCAACTCCAATCATCCCTGACCATTGGCCATGAAGGCAGGGACTGATGGGAAACCACACCTGGGGGGACACAGGTTTTCCACTTCCCTCACTCCTAGACTGAGAGACATTTTCCTTCTCTCCAAATATTAGATCCCCACCAAATAAATCCACAAAATTCAGAGGAATTAATTCAGCCTCAGAGGAAGTCTGGGCCAAAATCCCTCTGAAGAACTCTTGCCAAGAAAACTCTGTCACAGGTTTGCCATAGGGCCACTATAAATAGGGAACAAAGGCACACAAAAACCACAGCAATTAAGTGGATCCAGCCTCTATGCTCCAGACTCAGGATGGCACTGTGTCCACCCGAGTTCCTGGGAGCTGCAGCCAAGGTCAATCCATCAGCAGTAAACACGGCAGTCTTTCAGCCAAATAGTTATTTAAGAACCTTTGTGGAAACGGACTCGCTTCCCCTACCCTGCTATCACGGCGGAGCCATTCATTAGTCATTACCAGTGTTGTTTCCTTGGAGGCTCTGTTAATAATGGCTTCATAAAGGTGTTGCTTGTTACCACAGCGATTCAGCGCAATGCCTCATCAATGTTAATGGCAAGGCTATTACTTGCAAGCCATACAAACATTTGTGTAATGCATCAGTCAAGCAATAGCCTATTTTTAAAAAAAAAAAAAAAACAAGTAATGGAAGTCTTGCTTTAGAGGGGGTGGGCGTCATTAATCCATCATTAAGCTTTGAACATATCTGACTGCCTCCTGGTATCAACACCGACACAGGAAAATCAGAGGCAGAAGACAGAAGGATGTACCAAAAACCTAATGCATCTAAATCCTTCTCTAAATGTGCATATTTGGGCTGAACTCCTACCTCGAGGAGAGAGAGCATAAATGTACACTTACAGAGTTATGTGACGATTGCACAAGTCTGCCTCATTGGTGGACTACAAAGTTGCACAACCAAAGGTGCAACCAAATGCACATGTGCATCTGCACATCCATTGTGCAATGCATGCATGACACACATGCACAGCAGCAGTGCATGAGCAATGCCACTTCTGCCATCTCAAGCTGAATGCGGACATGTCCATCCCTGGCTTAGGACAGTTTTACTTCCCTGCAATTTCTACCCACTTTTTCCACTTCTGTGTGGTCTCAGATATTTGAAGACCTCCTTCGTGCCTCTCCTTGATCTTCTCTTCCCCAGGCTAAACTTTTGTTGCTGTGTGCTTTCAAGTAATTTCTGACTCAGAGTGATCCTAAGTCAAAAATATTGCAGTTTTCTTGGCAAGACTGAGTCAGTAGATCTGGTGTTGTTGTGTGCCATTGGAGAGAAAATGTCTGAAAACTATCCAGTTTTGCATGTCAGAGACTTAAGTAAACAAAGGCATACATCCCAAGCAAGGCAACTTGCTTTTTTACAATTGCTCCAAGCTTCTCCAGGAATCTAGACACAAATTGGATGACTTAAGTGGCTGGTCTGATACCTCCAGTACAGGATTCCCCCTCTTGTCTGACCAGTTAGGGACTGGAGCATGGTCAGAAAGTGGAAATGGTCAAAAAATGGAACCCATCTACTATAGATAACATGAAGGACTCATGGAGACTTGCCTGGGACTGACCGTACTTTTCAAGCAGCACATGCACGGTCCCAAGCAAGCCTTCCTAGGCAAGAAGAACTGACAAAAGCCTGCTGGTTCGATGCTTCCAATACAGAAAAGTCCCATTAATTCAACCAGGGGATGTCTCTTTCCATAGGCAAGCAAGTCTCCATAGTCAAGAAGACTATGACGAAAGAGGGGACCTCACGTCAAATTAATGGAACCTGTCCTCAATTTGGAAGTGTCGAAAGAGTGAGTCATCAGATAACAGAGCCTCAAAAGGTAGAGGCTTTCTGTATCAATTTATTTTTTAAAAATCCTGAGAATTACCTCTGAATTTGCACTAGCTTTTAACAGCCACTCTACTCAAATGTCAAGAACTGCAATGGGGGAGCGGGGAAGAAAGTGAAGAATCATGTACTAACTCATGTTCCTGAATTACTAAATTGTACAGTTTGGCAGAAGACACAACATTGTGTGAGTGATGAAGAAGCAAGGGGAGGGAAACGCCTTTTCTCACCCTCCCTCTTGTGCAATACATAGTTTTCAAAGATTCAAAGGGCATGAAAGAGCACTTCCTTAGAAATAATTGTTCCCCCTTGAATTGATGTGTCAAAGATGCTCTTCCCAAAAATGCATCTCCTGGGTATTTGTTACTTGGCCATAAAAACCATGGCAGCCTACTGACAACAAGCTGATTTCTGCCTAAGAGGAAATGCTTTTTGCAGGCTTTTTCCTTGAATAGTCTGGGCCATTTCTCATCAAGGCAAGAGAAAGATTGGCATCTGCCTGCCTTCAGAAGTTTTGTTCTTCCCTGTCCCATTTTTTGAGACTTTCATCCGGAAACAAAAGGACAGGCTCAAAATTCTTCACTCCTCCTAAACAATGGATACGATGCATAATTTTTTTTTCTTCCAAAATATCAGGGCTTCATCTTTCCAGCAAACAAGGCGACTACAGTTTTAAAAATAAAATAAAAATAAGGATGATGAATATTTGAGTGGCTGGTGGGGAAAGGTGGCTGACAGCTGCACAGACAGTCTGAATAGGGAGAAAGGCTCTCGAAATCATCTTCCAAATGACAGCCTGCATCCCTTTGTGGCATGATCGCAGCAGCTGCTTGTGTTATGCAGGGGGAGAAATCTACTTCTTGACTCCAGGATGGGGGCCTGTTCTTTTGAGCACCATATAGTAAAGGTATGAAGAATATTCTCCATTATTTATTTCCAGTTCAAAAAAAAAATGGCTTTCTGAGAAACCCTTTCAAAAAGAATAATAGAGCAGCAAGACCTTTCCAAAGTCTTCTCACGGTATTTAAACGTCTCAAAGAGTTGCAGGGGAATTACGGTGTGAAGAAAATTCTTGGGAGTTTTTGAAATTATTTTTATTTTGCACCAAAAAAAAAACGTGTTTTCTGTACAGAAGATGAGTTTCCTCTATAGAAGATATTATCCCCTTTACAGAAAATGCTGTTTCCTGTGCAGGAAGCAAATTTTCTGCACAGAAGACTCTTTTTAGCCAAAAAAAAAATCCCATTTATTTTATTTTCTCGAACGATAATTCCTCTGCAACAGTTTGGGTGTTCAAACATGAGAATACTGTGGAGAAATAGACATTTTTTCTCAGAGTGTATCTGTGCGGAGTGGGGAATCTATGGCAGCTACTAATCCCTGCATGTGAGGATGAAGTAGTCAAGGATGTATATCTTTGTTGTTGTTTTTGCATGCCTTCAGCCTCTGGAGACTCTCAAGCAAACCTATCATGGGGTTTTCTGCGGGCTGAGAGTGTGAGACTTGCCCAAAGTCACCCAGTGGGTTTCCAAGGCTGAGCAGAAAATCAAACCCTGTCCTCCAGGGTCATAGTTCAACACCCAAACCACTACACTCTGCTGGCTCTTTATCTCCTTACTATGCATATATCTGGAAGTAATCTGGTTTCATCCATGTAGTGAGTCCTTCCCTCTAAACGTGCACCTGATGGTGGATTCCATGTCAGTGGGGTGGCAAAACCAGTCCAGGTTTTAGTCCAAGCTTTAAAACAGCTGCTGAAGTTAGTTTGGAACATACCGTTCAGCACGTTGGAGAGCACCCTTCATGTTGGAACGGATTCTCTGCTGCACTGACATGGAAGCCACCACATGCCACTGCTGATGTACACTGCAACTATTCCATGCATAGCTCCTAAACTGTTTGTCTGGTAAAAGCTGTCAGAGCTTATGCACAACTGATATATCCTTGGAGAATTCAGGGCCACTTCGGTAACATGATGATGCTGCGGGCCAAGAATTTTTGGAGGCCTCATCCTTGTAGATCATGATCTATTGCTATAGATACAGTGGCTGGCATCCATAGCATAGAATCACAGAATGATAGAGTTGGAAGAGACTCCAAGGGCCACTCTATCCAACCCCCTGCCATGCAGAAACACAGCATCAAAGCACTCCCAAGAGATGGCCATCCAGTCTAAGAAGGAGTCTCCACCACATTCCCAGGCAGTGGATTCCACTGTCAAACTGCTCCAACCATCAGGAAGTTCCTCTTAATGTTTAGGTGGAATCTCTTTTCCTGCAACTTGAAGCCATAGCTATGTGTCCTAATCAATGAAGCAGCAGAAAACAAGCTTGCTCCATCCTCCATATGACATCCTTTCAAATGTTTAAACATAGCTTTCATGTCACCTCTTAACCTTCTCTCCTCCAGGCTAAACATACTCCTAAGAACATAAGAGCCATGCTGGATCAAACTAGGCGCCTACCTAGTCCATAATTCGATCTCCACAGTGGTCAAATAGATGCCTCAATGGAAAGCTCAGAATCAGGACATGAACCTAATAGAAGCCTCCTACAGCTGTTTCCCCAGCCACTGGTATTGAGAGATATACTGCCTCTGAGACTGGAGGTAATATATGTCCATCACACACTGTAACAAATTGATGGCCTCAACCTCCACAAATCTATTCAATCCCCTCCTACAAGAGGTCCATTAGTGACCTCCATCAGGACATCTTATGGTAACAAATTCCTTAGTTGAACCATGAAGAAAGATGCCCTTTTCACTGTCTCAAATCTCCCACCATTCAGCTTCATGGAATGAACTCACTAGGTTCTTAGTATTATAACAAACTCGACAGCTTTCTCCTAAACTCTAGACTTACACCAACATTTTCGGTTTTCTTGGCAAGGTTTATTTAGAAAAGAAAGCTCACTGTTGTCTTCCTCTGAAATGGAGAGAATATGATTTGCCCAAGGTAACTCAGGAGGTTTCATGGTTAAGCAAGGAAACAAACCCTGGGCAATTGTTCGTATTTGCAATCATTAATTCCATCCATTAAGTGTAATGAGAACTAGAGAAGGGGGAAACAAGGGGGCCTCTATATTGTACCTCATCCTCACCCTATTTCAGCAAAATATTCAGGCTCCACCAAAATGGCCTGTGGTGAAAACGTCCTCCCAGATCCACATACCACTAGGGTAGTTCTGTGTTTAGGTTAGCTTTCTATTGAGGATGCATAATTCAGATTTCCCTGCGGGCACACAGAGTAACCTGAGAGGGAGGAAGTGAGGGAGCGAGGCTAAAACCCAAGGATAAAATGGCTATGCAGAAGGGAGAACTCATTATTCAGAATAATAAAACTGAACTGACAAACTCAGGAGGAAGTATAGCATCGCATGTCATCTCCCTGTCTTTCTGGAAGGCAGAATTTCAAAGATGCATGCTGCACAATTGGAAAAAAGTATACATTTATTTTCTCATGTTGAAACAAAATATGGAGAAGGAGGTTAGGCCAGAAAGTTCCCTTATTTACTAGTTTCCACAGGCAGGGTGCATTCTTTTCCCCAATTCTTGTGCTTTTATTAAAAAAGTAACAACATACCTTTTGGGCTCAAGAGAGGTTACCACAGTAAATTGTAGCATGGTAATAAAACAGCTTAAGAAATAACTAAACACGGAGAAGGATTTCATACTATTTGGATAGTGTTGGCTGGCAGCTCCCTTGTCAGTGGGGTGGCAAATCCATTCCAGTTTTTAGTATGATGTTTCAAGGAGCTTTCCAAAATGCTCAGCCTATTTGAGGTATAAGGCTCAGCAGCATTAATAGCTCATTTTAAAGTTCAGACTTAAACCTAGACTACCTCCTTGATATGGAAGCCAGCAGACTTTGCTGAATTTTGACCCATTATTGAATCACCGGAAGAGGGTGTCAAAAATGCACGTTTGAGATTAGGAAATTCAAGATTGGGTGTCATTACAAAGAAGTCCCTGTTGCACCTTCCATTCATAGGATCTCCATGGGACAGAGAGCACAGTCTCCAAGGAGGGGCAGCCCTCTGCCTGGTCACGAAACTATGGAAACAATCACACAAATCCATAGATCTCCAAACTTCGGCTCTCCAGATGGCTCAGACTTTGGTTCCCAAAGGTCCCAGCCACCATGGCCAATGGTCAAGAATTCTAGGTTTGAACTCCCATACATCTGGAGAAACAAAGATTAAGAACTGCTTATATCAATGGTCTCGTTCAAAAACATCTACAACCTTAAAAGTGATGATTAGGTTTTGAAATGGGGATCTAAATGGTCTGAGATACAAAAGAACTCACAAGGTTCAAGGAAGGAAGGAAGGAAGGAAGGAAGGAAGGAAGGAAGGAAGGAAGGAAGGAAGGAAGGAAGCTCCAACAGGACCTACTTCCAAGTAAATGTGCATAACCTGGCCCTGAGTACATGAGGCTCTCTCGTGTACTTCTAAAATGGCACTGTTCCAAGAGGATATTGTGGCAGTCTTATTAAATCGTTAGAGAAATCCTTTTGCTTCCAGGTTTTGCATCGTAAAAATGCCAAGAAATTAGAAGCTGCACCATCTAAACTGGGAATAGGCAACTATGGACTCTCTAGGGTCAATTTCATGTCACCACAAACCTCTAAAGTCCACACAGGCAGGCCAAAATCCCACGGAATGAGAAAAACCAACAAATGCCAAAGCTGGTAAAAATCCACTCCTAGTTTTGAAAAATGGATTTTTTTAAAAAAAAATGTTAAACAGTGCATTGGGACCCCTGGAAACTATTTCAAAGGTGAATCATGACTCTTGGCAGATTCCCAGAAAAGCAATGTATCCTTCTTTTGCTAGAAGAAGGAAGACACAAGGTGGTCTAAGGAAGCTGGGGACCACTAAAACAGTCTTTGGGGGCCGCGTGCTGCACTGAGACCACACTTTGTTCTGAACAGACTCCGAGCAGCAGCAGAAACATCCCCATCAATCTATTTGGGAGGTCGGTTCTTGTCTTAGGTTCTTGTTTGTTTCTTTGCCCACAGGTTGGAAGCTGTCCCCTTTGTATAATGCAAGCCATAAATCAAAGAAGAATTATAGGTGCAGGGGAGAACCAATGAGAAATTATTGCTCCAACCATTTAGCTGACTAGAGCAGCTTTTAATTGACTCTCCTCTTTTTTTTATTTTCTGCTCTTCTCCGGGAGCAAAACTAACACCTTCTCCTCCATCCGTCATTGGCCAAGTAATGACCCTCCGACTGCACAGGTTAAATGGCTGCCCATTTAATTGCAGGAACAGGTGAAGACCAAATAATTAATGAAGGGATGGTCGTTGGAGCCAGGCAGGCATGGGAGGTTATAAATTTCTAGGTAACAGAACGAGGACCAAGCACTCCCCACCCCAACCATATGGGCAATAAAACGCACTCGCATCCTTCAGAGGGAAATTAGCAGTTAAGCATTACACAGAGAGTTCTTCTCCTGTGCAAAAGAGCAAACACAGCTTCTTCACAAAAGTCTGTGTTGCAAAAGTAAAAACAGGAGGAAGAAGTTGCTTCCGAGTTAGTGGGATGGTGAATTCACTCCAGGTTTTAGGCTGAGCTTTAGCCTGAAACTGCTCTTTGGGTGCTGCTATTTGAAGGAGCTATCCAAGGCCCTGAAGCCTATTGTAGGATCTAGGGCTTGGATGGATCCTTTAACATTTCAACTAAATAGTAAAGCTGGTGACTGTGGAAGAATAGGTGGAGGTGGAGTCTCCTTCTTTGGAGTTTTTTAAACACCAGTGTATTCCACTGTCAAATGGCTTTTACCCTCAGGAATTTCTTCCTGATGTTTAGGTGGAATCTCTTTTCCTGAAGTTTGACATCATTGCTCCATGTCCTAGTTTCTGGAACAGCAGAAAACAAGCTTGCTCCATCCTCCACATGACATCCTTTCAAATATTAAAACATGGCTATCATGTCACCTCTTAACCTTCTCTTCTCCAAAGATCATGGTTAGCAGCACAACTGATGTGAGGTGAGCAATATTGTGGAAATTTTCCACGTAATAAATAGCTAATACTGACTGCCTAATCTTGACCCAAACATGATGCCAAGGAATGGCCACTCTCAGTTCCTCACAGCAAGAGCTGGTTGCAAATACAATAAGAAAGCACAAAACTCACATCTTATCATAACATTTCTCATCTCCAGAGCAACATCCCATAATGAGAGCAGCATGAGACATTTCCTCTGGGAATTAAGATAAGGGCAAGATGCCAACATCTGATGGCTCCATCTCTCCCCGTGAAGACAGCTATTGTTATTTACTCCAGCATTACCCTGCTTAAAACCATGAGGTTAATCTGTTCATTATTGCTTATCTGATTTTCCTTTGCACTTTCAGTTTAATTATTCCCTGCATCTTCCGATACGCAAAGTTCAATTTTGAAGTTTTGTCTGGCTTGCTCTGGGGTGACGTCTAACCAACTGCCGCATTTGCAATGGTCCACGCAAGACGAGAGAGGAGCCATCTAGGATCTAGAACAGCTCTTTTCCAACTACAACTGCTCTAACCCTCAAAGAACTTTTTTGGCATCTGTGGATCTTGGCAAAGAACGGCTCTCCTCTCCAATGCTTAATTGGGGAGACACATCTGACTGCAGTGCACACCACTTTCTTCCTCAGCTTATTTCAGCAGCTGCAAATTGCGTTCAAAGTGCAAAAGTGGTTTGCACTCTATTAACTCAGGCCATTTCCACACTAAACTTTTATAGCACGATGATTCCATTTAAACATCCTATGGAGTCCTGGGGTTTGTAGTTGGCCCCTCCTGAAACTGCAAACCCCAGGATTCCATAGGATGTTGAAAGTGGAATCATCGTGCTATAAGAGTGTAGTGCAGAAATGGCCTCAGCAAGGGGAAGGGAGGGATCTTGCCCTTCCCAGTGGGCTCAGGCAAAAGCAAATGGCTGCAGGCTCTCCTCGTTCACAACATTTGTCATATTGACTGCAATGTGATTTTGCTTGGCCACACACATCCTCATTGTCATTTGTGGTGGAAGGTATGCAGCACCTGGCGTTCCAGAGCATCACCTCCTTTGCTGTCGATCACTGCCATTTAGCATTTATTGACAACATAACACACTAAGGAAGTCCAAACTTCCCCATGAGGATGTGGATGGGTTTCAGCAAAGATCACCTCTAACCCCGGGCTCCACTGGGAGTGTTTATTTTCCCCCAACGCAGGGATCAATAATTTGCTTGAGCAGCAATGGATCTACTCTAATTAGCCACAAACAGCAACTGTCATGGTGCCAAGGCAGAGAAGGACAGCCTGGTACAGAACAGCTCGAGTACCTCCCATTCCTTTCTTTTCTTCCTGACATGGTGCAATTATTACATGATTACAAGTGATTTCCCACATTGCCTCCCATCTCCACGGACTGTTTTGGCCTCTGATGGAAGGCAGTCCTCTCTCCTTCCCTCCCTTCCTCCAGAAGGCAAACAAACAGAAGACAGATTCATGTCTCTCTCTTTGAGGGGAATGCTGGAACTAATTTTTAAAGCGGATTTCTCGGCTTCCAATAATTGACAGGTTTCGCTCTGGCCCAGGTCAAATTTTCATTCAGAAGCTTAGATGTACAGAAAGTTGTCAGGCTTCACAAGACATATGCAAACAAGGTTCTTGTAGCAGTCAAGCGTGGGAGGTTAAAAAACAGGAAAAAATCATCCTTTTTTGGGGGGAGTTCTGCTGGCAAACTTGAACAACCTTCCATAGCTCAGAGGACTTGCAAAAAGAACCGAATGCAAAAACTGCTCAGCCTAACAGCATCTGTGCAAGAACTCTGCAATGACTGTCAGTAGAGACAGGGTTGTACAGTGTTTGAGCACTGGACTATGATCCTGGAGACCACAGTTCGATTCCCTGTTCAGCTACGGAAACCCACTGGACACAGATACAGAACCCTGGTGCTCAGAATGGCCGACTGGTTTTTAAGGTGGGTTTCAGGAGACAGATGGGGAGTTGCAGAACATCTATGATATTGCTTGATGGAGGATCTCAGTGGCTAGTGAATCAGCTGGGCAGATGTGTGAATTAGGTAAAAGGCATAAATGAACAAGCACATAAAGGAAAAATGCGTTTGAAATGTGCACCATTTCCATGCAAAATCTCTCTCTGCGCCTTTCTGCACTACACTGTTGTACTGCTACTATTCCACTTTCAACATCCTATGAGATCCTGGGGTTTGCAGTTTAGGGAGTAGCATTTAGACTTCTCAGCCAGAGAGCTCTTTGGCCTCAGGAAACTACAAACCCCAGAAACCCATAAGATAGTGAAAGAGGAATAATAGCACTATAACAGTGTTGTGCGGAAAGGCCCACTCTCTCTCTCTTTCTCTGGCCATTCCCGCACTACACTTTTATAGTGCTGTTATTCCACTGTCAACCTCCTCTGGAATTCTGGGGTTTGTAGTTTCCTAAGGCCCAAGAGCTCCCTGGCTGAGAAGTCTAAATGCCCCTCCCTAAGCTGCAAACCCCAGGATTCCACAGGAGGTTGAGAGTGGAATAGCAACACTTTAACACTGTAGTGCGGAAACGGTGGATAACTGTGTAGTGTGGAAATGGTTAATCTCTCTTTCTCTCTCTCTCTCTCTCTCTCCACACACACACACACACACACATACACAAACACAATTGCAACCCAGAATGACACAAAAATGGAAATAAAAAGCAAGCTGTATTTGGAGAAGTCAAACAAAACCAAGACGGGGGTTTCATTTTGTTTTCCTCATCATTCTTCTGTGATATACCGGTATTTGATATTCCTCTTCCTGAGTAATTAACTAGCTGGCATTCTCCAACCGGTTTTCACGGACAGAGAAGGTGATAATTAAAGTTTTTAAAAGTCATTTCTAACATAACAGAAAGGCAAGACAAGAACACGGGATCCTACTGAAGCAGGTCAGCGTGGCTCCCCATCATATTTGCTTATTTTAAGGCTCTGCTTGGATATGAAAAGCTTGCGCTCACAGTGTGGTCTCGTGGATTCCGAACAAAATGTGTGCGGCTGAGTTTTTCCCCAGCGCTCTGTGAGGTTCCACCCAGAAACCTTGGAAGCAACTTTGTACAAGCAAAGTCTATACCCTCAAGTGTTGAAAAAAATCGTCCATATCTCTCCTAGCTCGTTCCAGTTAATTAAATAAAAAAGGGAATTGCTTTTCTACATCCTAATTGGATCTCTCTCTCTTTTTTTTCCAGTTGATGCCAGACAAATTATCTTTCTTATTAGCTAATAAAAATAGGAGTGGAATGTCTCCAGAAAATGCTCTTTGCATTTCTCTCAGTAAAACTGAAAGCAACAGCGCAAGGCACAGTCTATTTTTGCATTCTGAACTCAAAAAACATTGAAGCAGGATTCCATAGGATGTTGAAAGTGGAATCATAGCGCTATAACAGTCTAGTGCGGAAATGGCTCAAGTTCTGGGACCGATTGCACAACTGTTAATTTTTTTCCAGGGCTGAAATTTAAGCACATTTTTGTCATGTTTCTGAATGGGATACCAGTCTATAATTTTTACTTCCAGACGCTACGAATTTTTAACTATGGCCATTTCCACACTAGCCTGTTCTAGCGCGATGATTCCACTTTCAACACCCTCTGGAATCCTGGGGTTTGCAGTGGCCGGCCCCTCCCGAAACTGCAAACCCCAGGATTCCAGAGGATGTTGAAAGTGGAATCATTGCGCTATAAGAGGCTAGTGCGGAAATGGCCTATGTCTAGTTTAACTGTTTTAAGCTACCTAGAGTCCCTATTAATAAGAATAGCCAGTATTCTACATCAGCTACTTGGTTAGGTAGACTTATCTAAATAATCTCTTCCAGCCCGACCATCACTCTGCTTGCCCTCCAAAAAACAACCTGATAGAAACATCATTCACCTGCTCTCCAATTGCTGGCAGAATTGACTTCTTTCTCCCCATGCAGCTGATGCTTAGTAAAGTGCATGGGCAGGAAGCTTACAATTGTGGCATGTCACGATTGTGACTAAGGAACAATCATGAGTGCAGAACAGTTATTGGATCTGTACCTGTTCCATATTCACAAGGAACTGGCAAAACCACTTCTAGGATCCCTCGCCTAAGAAAACCCTAAGATGTTCATGGGGTCGCCATAATTTGACCTAAAGGCACATACGCACACAAGCGAGGCCTAAATCCCATCTGATCTTGGAAACTAAGCAAGGTCAGCTCTGGTTAGTACTTGGATGGGAGACAACCAATGAACACCAGGTGATGTAGTCTATATTTCAGTGGCAAAACAACCTCTGAGGATTCCTTGCCTAAGAAAACCCTAAGATATTCATGGGGTCACCATAATTTAATAGTGGACCTGAAGGCATATACGCACACAAGAGGGGCCTAAATCTCATCTGACCTTGGAAGCTAAGCATGGACAGCTCTGGTTAGTACTTGGATGGGAGACAACCAATGAATACCAGAAGCTTTAGGCTGTATTGCAGAGGAACGAATGTGCAAAACCATATCTGAGTATTCTTTGCCTAAGAAAACCTTAGGAAACTGTAGGTCAACAGGCTACTTGAAAACATGCGCGCACGCACACACATGCATCTAACACTGACTACAAAATAGTTCCAGGCAACAAAATCTGGGAGGTAGGGGACTCTGTCCTACCAGCCCATGAATCTTTCCCGTGCTCTCCATTCATCATCCCTCCTACGACCTGTTGGAGCTACATTTAACTGCTGCCTTTTAGGAGCACTGTTATCTCATCAACCTGAATACGCATTTTGTTTCTTAGACAGCATGATGGAAAATTCCCGAGGCTTCCGAGCGGAGGAATGCTTGAGCGCCGTTCGACAGGGAGAACAAACCTATAAAAAGATGGCTAAGCTGTTCTCGAGATAAACACGTCCCACTGTGCCTTTGTTCAGAGCATTAAAGAAGTTGATCGATCAAGGTGCCAGAAGGAACATCCTCTAAAACTGGCGTGAGGAAATGGCTGAGGTCCATTTCACTCTTCCGCACATGCCGTTTCCGTCCCCTTAAATTGCATCTGAAAGCTGACATCCACATTTTTAAAAAAATGGATTTTTCAGTGGAAAGAGGGGGCAACTCTTGGGGGGGGGTCTGAGGACCATTTTTCTGACCTTGAGGCCCTCTCAAGAGCACATGCCATGCCAAAAAATGTCATAATGATGGAGAAGCCTGGAAGCCTGAGAATGATGGGACTTAGAGTAGCATAGAATAGTATAAGGGAATCAAGACCAGGCCTCTGCAGAGTTTCCTTTAGTGCCCTTTGAGTATGGAGACCTACTCATTGCATTCATAAAATAATGCATAAATAGGGAACACCAATTTGAGGCTGCCCTTTCCACTTTGCAACAACACTGTGTTTTTCTTCTTCTTTGCAATCGGATGTATTTATTTCGGCCCCTGTGCTTAGATAAAATTAAAAATGACACGAGCAAAGGATGCTTGAACCACGTACGCCTGGGGCGTAAAAATTACAAGTGGGACTGTAATTCTCTTTCATTAGCTGCTTAACGGTGGCCGTAGCTATTTGCTAATGTGCAGATTTGCTGATTCTGTTGTTTTAGCAAAAGATGTAGTGTTAAATAGGGGAGCTTTATGTTCTCATCCTGGTAGTCTGTGGCAATCAATCATGCCGAATCTGTCTTCAGGAACCGTAGTCACGTTCCTTCAAAGATGCCATGCAAAGTCCTTAATCACAACTGACATTTTACTAAATGCTCACTTAACATGTATATATTACCAAAAAAGTAAAAGGGTGTTAACTGCTACACTTCTGGGATGAGCTTTGCTGCATTATGATATTTTGCATTATTATCACAACAACTACAGCAAACCAAGAATTATACATCACTGACTGGGAAATGCTGAATATTCCATAACAATGGACCTGATAGGATGCCGCAAATGAAACGAGCTTTTGCAAATATTGTAATTATTATTTTTATATGGGTGCAGAAGCCGTAATATACTTGGGGGAATCAATATCTTGCATAAAACAGATGATGGCCAATACTAAGAAAGTTAATGGGACAGGATCTTCCTACACGGAATTGTTATAATCCGTTTTATAGGTCACAGATTTGAGTATGTGTGAGCAAAGTAATGGCTATTATACTCCATTTGTTATTCCTATTTCCTAAATGGCCAATAGAAGGACCATATAAAATTACTAGTATCTGGCAAAGATTTTCTCTTAAACAAGAGCAGAAATTGTGCAGCCCTCCAGAAGTTGCTTGACTGCAGATTCCATTAACTCCATTAACTAACCATTATTCCATTATTCCATTAACTAACCAGCCTAGCCAAAATGCTGAGAGTTGCAGTACAGCAACATCTGGAGGGCTGCATGATCTCGTCTCCTGACTTAAACCTAGTGTATTGTATGATTTAAGAATCTTAAAAACTAACATTTTCATGTCTCTTGAGACTTTCGGTGAGAAAATGTGCATCTCAAGGTTACGTACGATGACCAGAATCCTGTTGGGCAGTTACAAATATGTTACCTAAAGTTGAGACCCAGCATACTGCAGTGGAGTTTGAGTGCTGGACTGTGACCAGCATTCAGTTCCCTGCCCTGGAAACCCACTGGGTGACCTTGAGCAAATCACACTCTCTCAGCCTCAAAGGAAGGCAAAGGCAAAAACCCCTCCGGATGAATCTTGCCAAGAACAGCCCATGATAGGACCACCTTAGGGTCACCATAAGTTGGAAACAACTTGGGGAAATAAATCATCAGAAGAGATTATTATATTTAATAACTGCAGCAAGGTTGACATATGTGCAACACTGGAAAGAAAAGAAATATATTGGTATAGAAGAATGGAAGTTAAAAGTTCTGGATATGATAAGAGATGGAAAAATTAGCATTTTCTTTGAAGAATAAATCTATCCAGAACTTTGAGAAAGACTGGAAAGGAGTATTGGATTGGGTAAGGATATAAATGTATAAGAAATCAAATAGGAAATAATGTAATTGTTCTTCTCTCTGTAAGATGGAAATTATGATTGTATGGAATGGAAATAAGCAATTTCAACTGGAAGATTTAAGCATGGAAGTGTGGGGGTTTTTTTTATTTTCGAGATTAAACTTTTAATACAAATTTTAAAAAACTAAGTTGGAAACAACTTGAAGGCACACAATATTCCAAATATATGAAGAAAGAGAAAGAGTGTGTACGGAATAATATATATTCCAAAAAATATACAGAGACAAATTTCTGGATAGTATCTGTTTTGACCAATAAGAGCTTCTCCAAAATATGGAAAGCCTTTACAGCAATCAGTTCTGAGAGCAAAGGTTTGCTCTGAACCTTTGTTATGTGTCTCAAGTCGTTTCTGACATAAAGCAACCCTAAGGCGAACCTATCACAGGGATTTCTGGGGCTGAGAGTGTGTTGCATAGATTTCCATGTCCAAATGGGGAATCGAACTCTGGTCTCCAGGGCTGTAGGGCAACACAAAAACCACTAGACCATGCTGATTTTCTTGCTTTGAATACATTCTTCAATGCATATAATTTATGTCCATTAGTGGCATATATTGACAATCCCTTTTGTTTGCGGGTTTGGGTACATCTGGTTCTGTTTCTATTGTATTCTCCCAATGGTTCTTAACTTTTTCTTTACTGGGGACCCCCTGTAAATACAATTTGTTGCCAGGGACTCTGAAGACTTAATTCAAGATTTAAATATTCAAATATTGATTTAAATATTCACATCTTCATTTATTAAAGACTGCTGGAGATCAGGATTCAAATCCCTGCTCAGACTTTGGGCAAGTACCTGTTGCTGTCGCAGCTATTGGTATCCAACCGCAGGGCTTCACAGACCTCCCTGGGAAGGCTTTGTGGACCCCTAGGGGTCCCCAAACCCCAGGTTAAGAAGCACTGTGTTATCCCCTAGAATGGGACAATAAGTAGGCACATTGGCAGATCCAAAGCTGGTTGACCAATGCTGGTCTTTGGCAGAGGGCTGTTGTATCGTGATCACCATACACACATGTGAATGTAGATTCACACTGAGCAGGAACAATGTAGGATCTCAGCCAAAGTTTTAGTGCAAACAAAACTTTTGCAAAATTGTTCTGAAATGCAAACAGAAAAACAATATTTAAAAATGCACCAAAACTCTCTTAATCTCCTCCATCAGGGAGAGAACTGGAAATCTTTCCTTCACACATGTGAGAACAAAGTAAAGATTTACCTCCCTCGTTAGAAGCTTGGGTGTGAGTTTCTTTCCAAGATAAGTCCCCAGCTCCTGGGATGTTAAGAGGGACTTACCCTGAGCAACAAAGAGCAAATCCGAAACAGAAAAGGAAAAAGCGTGCAGGGTGTGTGCGTGTGTGTGGCTATTTCCCCTCCCCAATCTACCTGCAAAATGCAAACAATTAAACGAACAATGCTGATTTGATGAGCTTTTCCTAAGACTACTACGGGCAAGACAGGCTGCTGAGTTTTGATAAGCAGCTTACGCATCTCCTGGGTACCAGTTCAAATGTGCTTGCTAATTTAGTGTCATTTTGATTCACTTTCCAAGATTCATTTATTCTCACTTCTTTTGAAGAGGTTCAATTTGAAGAAGAAGAAAAAGACGAAGAAGACAGCCCTGAGCTGTTTTCATGGACAAAAATGGATTGCACAGCTGTGTCCCAATTTGTTATGCCTCTACCATCCTGAACAAACCAATCCCCCCTCTGATTTTGGAAGCTGAGTGGTCAAACCTGGTTGAGGACTTGGATGGAGACCACCATAGAATGTCTAAGATCTCCAGGTTGGACTATGGGAAACTAGAGAGCCTGGAACCCTGGAGAGGTAATGCCAGCTAGAATTGACTATTGTGTGCTAGATTCCAACCATCCAGATCTTCCTAGACAGCAATGCCCAATCTTTCTTCTATTGGCTCTAGTGCTCAGACTGCTGGGTGTTGCAGTCCAATAACATGCTCTGTGCATCAGAATAGAGATGTCTAGACTAGGGGGAATGACCCATGAGATGTGCCTACATTAATGCACAGAGCATGAGAAATAAACAAGTTGAACTTGAACTCTTAACATAGCAAACCAAATATGATACAATAAGCACCACAGAAACCTGGTGGGGTGAGTCACATGATAGCCATGTATAAATATTTGAAAGGCTATCAAATGAAAGATGGAGCAAGCTTGTTTTCTGCTGTTCCAGCATCTAAAACATGGGGCAATGGATTCAAATTACAGGAAAAGAGATTCCACCCAAACATTAAGAGGAACTTCCAGTTTGGCAGTGGAATGAGCTGCTGCCTGGAAGCATGGTGGAATCTCCCTCTTTGGAGGTTTTTAAGCAGAGGGTGGATGGCTGTCTGTCCAAGGGAGTGCTTTGATGGTGTCTTTTTGGAGTTGGATTGGATGTCCTTAGGGTCTCTTCCAACTCTACGATTCTTCAATTCTGTGAGCACCAGCCCATTTCTATGAAAATGTCCTTCCTCCAAATGTTGCTGGGCTTCATCTTCCAGCATCCTCATCAATGGCAACGTGTCTAGAACTGCTCCACATTGCAGCTCATCAACATCTGGAAGGCTAGCTAATTCCCTTGCCCCAGGACTAAAGCTATTGCTTTTGAGTGGCATTGATTTTAAGGAGAGAAATTTGAAGTCTCACATTTAAAACAAATGATAATCATCCATTTCCCTGCGTTCAATGCAGATTTCGCCGAACACGCATTAACAAGAAAAACAAAGCCATTAAAAATTATTAGGATCAATACAACCCAAGTAAACAGATCAGTGAGTGAAGGACTTTCCAAGCAAACAAGTTCATCAGCTGGAGCAAGAATCGGGGCTATTCCTTCATAAAAGAATGTGCACTGGATTGCCATTTGTGATTTTTTTGTTCATTAATACATATTTTCAAAACAAAATCACTGAGGCCATTTCCGCACTAGAGCGTTATAGTGCTATGATTGCACTTTCAACCTCCTATGGAATCCTGGGGTTTGCAGTTTCGGGAGGGGCTGGCCAGCCCCTCCCGAAACTGCAAACCCCAGGATTCCATAGGAGGTTGAAAGTGCAATCATAGCACTATAACGCTCTAGTGCGGAAATGGCCTCAGTTTGCACTGGACTAAATACTTGAGCCTGGAAGAGTTCCTTCTCTGAACTATGGCTCCCAGAATCCCCGACAGCATGGCTCATCTGAACTTCAAGGCTGTATAGTCATTGACCGTGTTAGTCAGGAGATTGTGGGAGCTGGAGTCTGAAAAAGCCCAACATTTTTTGAAGCACTGCTAAGAATAATGGCCAAAATCCTGCACCAGAGGCTACAGTGCGTAACTTTACAACGACAGAGCTATTTCACTGGCATAATAAGCAACCATGCTAGGGGTGATTTTTTTTTTTTATAGTAACCACATGATTTTATTAGAAGCAATGCCATCAGAAGAATATATTCCCAAGTCCCATAGGGTAACTTTAAAAAAATAAAAACAAAAACTGCACACAAAATCAAAACTTTAAAGCCCCAATATGGAGCCAAGACAAAGGAGTGTTCAGAAAATGTAATTACTGAACACAGAAATATCAGAACTTCCTTTTGCTATTAAGCTACTAACCCTTTGCCTTTTCTGATGGGGGGAGAAAGTAGTCTGTTTCTCAACTACTTTGCGGAAGCAACCATGCTAGTGAATAGTGAGCGTGCACACCAGGGCACCATGAAAGATGTGCTGTTGTGAACTGGGGCTCCCATTGTGTAACCAAATATATGAGACACACAGGTTTCCCTCCAGGCTGGCTTCTGCAGTCCCTAGCCCAGGCAACCCTCTTTGGATCTGGGGTCATAGGTCTTCAGGTGACCTCATTGTGGTCTAGTGCATTTGTTAGCTTTATGTTTGTTACAGTAAGATCCCTCACTCTTGTGCTTCAGGGTAAATAATGCTGTCCAGAGTCAGTTTTACATGCATAAATTTCACTACAGAGGCAATGTGAACATTTTGATCCAATGTCTGCTTTCAGTTCACCGTTGTGGAAGTGGAGCTCTGTGTGTGCGGTGTCCTTCTGCATTTAGACACACAAGCACATACAGTACCTGTGGGGGTGCATGCATGCATCAAGTGGTACCTTCAGTTGCAGACTGAGATGCGTATTCAGTTGCAGTGTTGTCGTTCCACACAATACATAATTCCACATGCAAAAGTTTACCCCATGGCAGGATCTTGCAGCAAGCAAATGAATCGTGAATAAGTTGTCTGTCGGTTACTCTTTCTGCTAAATGTTCATTTGTACATCAAAAAGGTCATGATTGCAGAAATTCTATTAGGAATGTGGTAAGAAGCAAAGCCTCAAAAATGGTTTCATGAAGCATCTGAGAAAACAATTTCCGTTCCCAAAAAGCAATTGCATAGCTGTAAATCATTTTGAGGTAGCAGCCACAGCACCCAAATTTGCTGAAAATGTCATGTAATAAACCACTTTTGGGAGGCTGTACTGAAAGACAAGGTTGGACGAAGTGCAGAGCGACATTTGGACAGAAAGAGAGAACAGGAAAGATCAAACATGGCCTTGAAAAGTTACATTTTCGACTACAATTCCTGGATTCCCCTAGCCAACATGGCTACTAACCAGTGGCCATGATGACTGGGGGATGCTGGGAGTCATCATCCAAAAGGTAAATCAGAAGCTATGCCAGCTGGGGGATTTGGGAGGCAGAAGCTGTAGTCCAAAAACAAGCCAGCAGCCACGTTGGATGGGGGAAACTGGGAATTATAGTCCCAAAAAGTAAGACAGAAGCCATGCTAGGTGAGGGATTTTGGAAGCTATAGTCCAAAACATAAGCCAACGGCCATGCTGAATGGGGGAAACAGGGAGCTGTAGTCCAAAAAGTAAGTCAGCAACCATGCTGAGAGTTTCTGGGAGTTTCAGACTCAAAAGTCAGCCTACAGTTATGCTGGCTGGGGGATTTGGGGCGTTCTAGTGCAAAAAGTAAGGAAGTTGCCATTTGGGGAGCTGTAATGCAAAAAGTGAGAGCCAGCATGGTAGTGGTTTGAGCCTTGGAATATGACCCTGGAGACCAGGATTCAATTCTCCACTTGGGCATGGAAACCCATTGGGTGACCTCGGACACCTCACATACTCTCAGCCCCAAAACGCCCCATGATAAGTTTGCCCTACAGTCCCCATAAGTCAGAAACAACTTGAAGGCACACAACAACAAAAATGCAAAAAGTAAGACAATGGGCACGCTGGCTGGAATTGTTGTCTAGAAAGGGACTTTTCTAAGTTCTGTGGTCGAGGGGGATATAGGTGTGGAGGAAGAGATTTAAGCATTAACTAGTTCTAAGCCCATTTATCCTTGATCTGAGTTTACTGTAAATGTGTTCCTACTGTTCTGTGCAGGAACATCTTGCTTGTTGTTAACCCTGAGTAATTGTCAGTAAACCACACGCTTCAAGGGTTTCAGCACCTAGCCTGGATACCGACCCACCCACACGATGCTGTTAGCACAGTAAGATTGTGATGACTCTGCTCCAAAATTAAGGAATAAAAAGGCAGGGAGGGGGGAGTGAGGGAGTCATGAGGAACCTTGAAGATTAACTGATTAATTTTAGCATGAGTTTTCATGGATTACCCATCCATTTCCTCAGATGCAGTGGCGTGAGTACAATATTGGCGCCTCAGGTATAAATGCACCGTTCCATGGTTGTGGGCAGTAAAAGAGATAAATCCACGCCATTAATCAGAGAAAGTGATGCCCCTGTTGTTAAAGTATGACATTTTCACTGTGGAAAATATACAGCAGAGCTCACGGGGACTGGAAGCTGCCTCCTTTGAGGGGATAAACCAGAAATGAAGGTGAGAGGCGACCTCAGAAGATCCAGAAATCACAACTTAGAAGGCCTACACTTGTGGGTTCTTTTTCAGACATTTGTCTCTTCTGTGCCGGTGGGTTGGTGAATTCTGCTCCGTTTTTCCACCTGAAATTTAAGTAACGTAACCAAGGTGCTGACCTTATTTAGAGAATATGGTGCATCGCTTTGTGGAGCTTCCTTTAAAGTTCAGACTAAAACTGAGCGTAGATTTGCTAGTCAAAAGGCTATGCCACACTAGCTCTCTGCTGTTACTCTTATGTGGCTTCAAGTAAACTCCAACTTATGGCAACGCTTTCCCAGGATTTCTTCATAATCAGTTTTTGCCCTTGTGTACCGTTAAGACGGAGACAGTGTGACTTGTCCGTGGACACCTGGTCAGTTTCCATGATGAGCAGGAAGTCAAACCCTGGTCTTCTAGCACATTTCTGCACCGCCTGTTCGGCCGGCCCCTCCCGAAGCTGCAAACCCCAGGATTCCATAGGATGTTGAAAGTGGAATCATCGCGCTAGAACAGGCTAGCATGGAAATGGGCCTAGAGTCCTAGTCCAACATTCAAACCACTGCAAACTACTTGGCTCTCACTTTTTAAGGCAGTGATTCAGACAGAGAGCATTTCCGAAGTCTGGCTGGCAAATCACGCCCGAGAATGCTAAACCCAAAAGCACCAGCTGCTTGCCCCCATGCTGTTTCTGCCATGCAGCTGCTTGACTGGTGTGCTTTCCAAGACAAAGCTCATTACCTAAGCCCAGCCACATATTAATCAGCTCACCAGGCAGTGATGGAATTCCACCCAGGTGAATGCAAAGGGGGTGGGGGGCAAAAGCAGGACAAATGACTCCATTCTTTCTCTGCCAACCAACATGGCTCCTGGGCTAGCAATAGAAGAAGGGAAGGCCCTCCTTCTGCCAACTGCCATAGGAGCACAGCTGGCTGGCACAGGAAAGCTTTAGTGAATCTGTCTTTCCTCCTCCAGCCTTTGCATTGGAAAGGGGTTTTAATTTGAACTAGCCTTCTGAAGGAGCATAAATCTAGGATTTCCAGGCTTCCCTTCCTCTGTGTTGTTGTTGATATGTACCTTCAAGTTGTTTCCAACTTATGGCAATCCTTAGACATATCTATCACTGGGTTTTCTGGGGCTGAGAGTGTGTGACATGCCCAAGGTCACCCTGTGGGTTTCGTGGGTGAGCGAGGAATGGAACTCTGATCTTCAGGGTTGTCATCCAATGCTCAAATCATTACACCACGTTCACTCCCAAAATGGAAATAAAGGCTACCAACAACCTCCTTTGCCTGCAGGTGGAAATCTATTGCAAACTAGAAAACAGATGGAGCTCTTCACAAAATGACATAAAAAACACCAGTATTACCAGGAACATGAACTTCAAAGCATGGGAAAGCTCCCTGATCAATCCAACATCACTGCCTGTTGTGGAACTGTAGCTGTTACTTTATTGGAGTACAGCACTTCCAGGCTAGAAACCTGTTGAGGAGTCACACTAGAGTCACTGCTGGTTATGCTGGCTTTGTAGTATTTTGGCACTTGCCGAAGGAGGTATCCAAGATCCCTTACAATTTTCCCATTCACCCACAACACATCAAAACACACATACCACTCTACCCTTCCATGATTGGAATGGCTACCAGAATTGGCTTACAGAATGGCTCAGAAGCTACCAGCCACACCACCATTGTCCCTGATGCCATCATTGGTGCCACATCCATCTCCATAGATCAATCCTAAAGGGGACATTGGCCCCTAGAATCCCACAGTAAGTTTCTAAGTTGTCTGGAAGATTCTGAAAGCTGTAGTCTGTAAAGAAACTTTCCAGCCAACATTAATGGGTGCCCCAAGTCTCAGAAAAGTGGGACTTGATCAAGATATTTTCCAGAAAGATCCATCCAGAATGATACAAGCAAAAAGACTCACCACATCCACGATACAAGCAAAAAGACTCACCACATCCATGATTTGCCTGAGGCTGAGGCTGAAAGAAACAGTAAGGGGCTGGGAATCATTGGCCACGGGTCTCTCCAGTGGGTTGTAATTCTTCAGGAGTTCCTTGTAGAGTTTCCTCTGATATTCTCCTTGCAGGGAAACTGTGAGAGACAGAGGGAAAGGGATCAGAGGTTAACATGCTCTTCTCTCTCAGCTTCATGCCACCTAGTCTTCTAAAACATGTTACCCCAAAAGGTGGGCGACTCAGAGGTCCACCTGCAATGCCAATGTCTCCGTAGAAAGCTGGGGAATTATTAGCTCAAAAAGGGAAGCTTGCAAGAGGAGTATTTTCAAGGCACATACATGCACAAATAGACACTAAGTATACTAAGGCATCAAATCCCATCTGATCTTGGAAGCTAAGCAGAGTGACTCCTCATTAGTACTTGGATGGGAAACCATCAGTGAATACCAAGGGCCATAGACTATGTTTCAGAGGAAGGAACTGCAAAACCATCACTGAGTATTCCTTGCCTAAGAAGACCCTATGAAATTCACAGGGTCGCCGTAAGTCGACAGGCCACTTGAAGACACATAAGCACACACAATCATAAAAGCAACAAATCGGTCCAAATTCTATTGTAACTCCTATTACAGTAGAGCCACTGGATCAGTGCGATTTACCTACCTGTCATTGCAAGCTTCAGCATTTGACTCAGTGGTTCTGCTCTAGCTGAGACTAACCAAGCAGATTCTAGCCATGATTTTAAATCATCATAATCCTCTACAGGAATGAATTCCTTCCTAGAAAAAGTTGCCAAGCTCTGAGCTGAATGACTCAGACACCTCCTTCCTGCAACAGCTGTTCTGCTGAATAATGCCACTGAGATCCGATGCCTCGCTGGGGCCAAGAAGGTCAGCTGGGAGCCAGAAAGTCCAGAATCTCTGACCCTCACCTCTGCTCTGCCACTTCCTAACCATTTCTTAAAGGATTTTATACACCATTCTTTAAGGCCTCCAGTGAAGTGACTTTGCAAACAAAAGCACAGCCAGGTGCTAGGGATGGCAGCTGCCGCAAGGAATCCTGTGGCAAAGCTGCTGTGAGCACACAAGTCAGCTACTGGAACGACTGAAGGCAGCTTTAAAGAACAGCTATTTTCTGGATGAACTGAAAGGATGAGAAACATGCCAGCGTCACTGGGTCCACCACAAGGGAGGCTAGGAATGCTACAGAAGTGTATAAATTTCATCACCGAGGGTCAGATTTGGAGCTTCCGACCCCTCAAAAAACTTATGCAGGGAAAATAGCCATGCCAAAAGTTCCTGCAGATTTTGCAACCTTTTTGTTTTCTATGGAAAAAACAAAACAAAAACACTCTTCCGCAAAATACATACATGGCTGCCTGGAAACAACTCTTTTTTTTATTTTTTTAAGGCCAAATCCCACAATTTTGCATGTTGTACAATTTCTCTTCCATGTCAAAAATTGTACAGCTTTCGGGGAAGGCTGCATGGTTCTCAAGAGAAGATGCATGGCTTCTGGAAGATTATATACTTTTCTGGGCAAGCGCTGCAGCGTTTGTGGGAAAGCTGCACAATTTCCCATCATTGCATGAAAACAAATTCCCGAGTGTTTGGAAGTTACAGGACAGAAATACTATTTCATTGTTCTCAATGTCCATCAGGACTTAGAAAGGCAAGATTTATTGTCCCCACTGTGTACATCCACCAAACAGATCTTCATGGTGGGCATCACAGGAGGACATCTGACACATTTTTTATATATGAGACAGTTCATCCAGATAAAAATGGTTTTTACCATACCCAATTTGTCCTCTACTGCCTGGAAAACAAGGGCAATGTTTTTTACTTTAATGTTTTTATTTTTTTTATTTTTTTAAGGAGGAGATACAGCTCTCTGAAATCCTGTTATAAACAACCCCACCAATAGCACTTTGTTGTTGTTATGAGTGTTCATATGAACTCCAACTTGGAGTAACCCCATCCTAGGATTTCTTGGCAGGATTTCATTGGGGGGGTACCATTACCTTCCTCTGAGGCTGAGAGAGTGTGCATGCTCAAGGTCACCCAGTGGATTTCCATGGGTGAGGAAGGATTCAAACCTTAGTCTCCAGACTTCCAGTCCAATACCTAAACCACTGCACTGCGTAGGGTCCCTTCTATGTTAGTTACTCACTCCCAAATTATGGTAACATTAAGTCATGGTTTGGACGCTGGGTGTCCGTCCTCCCCAGATTGGGAGTGGCTCTTGACAATTAGAGAAGACCTACTTAATCAATTGTTGACTGGTGAGCCGACACATAGGTAGTACCAACGCATTCAGTGGATCTCCTATAGTTTGAACCACACCAAAAATAGGCCCCAAATTTGCATGAAACTATATGTTCGGAGAGCCAAGCTTGGTAAAAATTAATAAAATGTGTGTGGAAATACAGTTCTTTCTACAATAAACTGGGGAGGCTCTGACTAAGGGCCTTTACACACCATCTAGTTATAGGGCAGTGATTCCACTTTAACTGCCATGGCAACCTTCTGTACAATCCTGGGATTTGTGGTTTGTTGTTGTTGTTGTATAACTTCAAGTCTTTTCTGACTTGCAGCAACCCTGGGGTGAACCTATCACAAAGTTTTCTAGGGCTGAGACTGTGTGGCACACCCAAGGTGACCCAGTGAGTTTCCATAGCTGGGCTGGAAATCAAATTCTGATCTTCAAGGTCATAGTCCAATGTTCAAACCACTACACCATGGTGGGTCTTGCCTTCAGATTTATCATCACAGACTTACATAGGACTAGCTCCTCTGCTTGGTCATTCTAAACGGACACCTTTGGAAAGGCAATGAGCAAATTTTCTTCAGAGTTCCTGCAAGGATGAGCATCTGATGAAATGCAGCAGTGACTTGAAACAGATGAAAGAAATACCTTTCTTTCCCACTGATTTCTTATTCCTGCAGCCAAGAATACATTACAGTCTTTTGAAAAGAAAAGAAAAAGAAAAAAAAAAAACCCCACTCGTGAAGTCCAGCAGGGACAGCCAGGGGAACATAAAGTCTGCACTCAGCCAGAGATAATTTGGGAATTACCAGCAGAGAAGGGGGCCTGGATGAGAGAGCGATGGGAGGTCAGCTGGAGTCAAAATGACCTGTCAAAGCCCATTAAGCGTAGAAATTCATCTTGCTAATATATCACCAACCAGTCTTCAATAAATCCATCCAAGATGGTCTGGACAATGTGTACATTTTATTCCGAGAAAATGAAATGGAGCCAGTTTTTGCAAATGCATGCAGTATTTTCTTTCTACTGGCTCAGACCATTGGTTCATCTAGGCCAGAGTTTGGAAAAGCTCCTCTTTCTTTTTCTGTTCTCCAGACCACAGAATCCCCAACCAGAATAGCTATTGGTCTGAAGAGCTTGCCCACCCTGCCATCCCCTCACCAGTCCATTGGGCTGCCTGAGGTCACAGCCCAACTGTAGGCCTCCTGCAAAGCTTGCTCATTTCGGCTGAGATTCAGTACCATGAAGCAGCCTCCTCGGCCACTGCTCAATTGCTGGCTCAACCTTGGCCTGTGGCCATCCGCTTCCAGCTCCACTGAGCAGACCCATCCCTCCTTCACCTCCTCACTGCTAAGGGCCTTTCTGCACTACATTGTTATACTGCTATTATTCCACTTTCAACATCCTGTGGAACTCTGGGGTTTGTAGTTTCCTGAGGCCAAAGAGCTCTCTGGCTGAGAATTTTAAATGCCCCTCCCCAAATTGCAAACCCCAGGATTCCATAGGATGTTGAAAGTGGAATAATAACACTATAACAGTTAGTGTGGAAAGGTCCTTAGTGAAGCCCAGCCTCA